>BMAW01028818.1:0-16462 GCA_019974015.1 Nephila pilipes | reverse complement strand
ATTAGCCACCTAAGGGACTATTGTTTTAGGTGGATCACTTTTGGCGTACCAGATCGCTTTTCAATTTTTTATTGGTTGTTTCAAATTAATTTCATTTAGCTTAAATATATTCAATTTAATAATTTATCGTATGTCTTACTTTTAAATTGCATTTATCTTAAATATAGTCTATTACATAATTTATCGTTTTCTTTAAGTTTAAAATTTACTTTTGTCCATTTCTCGATATTTCATCGTTTACATTTACTCTTATATTTAATTGAGTAATTTAATAATAATTTAAAAAAAAAAATCTGGGGTGGCTAAATCTGTTCTTTGCACAACTTTGCATAGATTTCTTAAAATTTTTCTGTGTTAATTTAAGCTGTGTTTACAATAGAAAACTAACAATATAATCCGTTATAGGCACGAATATGTGTACAATCAATAACAAAACAAATATTCGCTGGAATTTGTGTATTTAACGCTGAATGTTAATTATTTTGATGGAATACAGCATATAAAATAATAATCAATAAAATAAATATAGATTAAATCACATCAATTTCCATCAACAATCAATTTGAAATTTAATGAAGGGAGAATGTGTGTGTGTGAAGTCTTTCGCGCGCGTTTTTTAAACACACACACAAGAACAGTGTTTAATTATACATATTTAGTTTCACTTCTCATGTAATTAATAATATTTATTATATTTTATAACAAAATATATTAATATTATATTAAAAATACTGAAGTTATGTTTTTTATGATTCAGTTACTATTCATAGCTTAAACTTAAACCTAACAATGGTTTTCAGAATCTTACTTTAATTTTTTAGAAGCAAGAAAATCTGCATATAATTAAAGATTAAAATTAATAATCATTTCATTTTCTTTTTATGCTATGCTGTATTAGTCTATTGTTTAAGGCTTCGTTAATTACTTATATTACACTCGTTAATAATTAAACAAACGATTTCCATGTGTATAAAAATAGTTATTTTGTGGGCTTATCAATATTTAATGATTTAGGTTTTTTGCCTCAAAGTTGCTTGTTGTGTCCAAGCACAAGGCCGAGCTGTGTATGTCGTGTGGGTTCTTCATTCTCAATTTGAGTTTGATTTCTAAGATGTTGTAAATTTATTTTTGTTTTAAAGACTAAATAAACGTGGAAAATAATCGAAATAAACTAATGCAGATAAGTAATTGTGAACTTCTTATGGGGAAAAATAAATTTGCCCCCTTTTAACAATTTTGTGCCCCTTCCCTCAATTTTGTATGCCTCCCTGTCGATCTTTTCAAGATCCGTCACTGAAAAAGGTGATGCTTATTATTTGGAGAATCAACGTTGGCACAAGATTTTAAACTCATAATATATATATATATTCGCGGCTTGGATGCTATTGAGTACGAACTGAGAATGTCCGAATGCTAGAAGTGGCTTGGAAGCTTTCGAGTGCCGACTTAAGACGGTCTTGGCTGATCAGGGACGAGGCTGTAAGCCACAAGGGAAAATGATTTATGTAGATTTTATCTGGAATATTGGCGTAGGAGCCAAACGCGGAAAAGATATATGAGGTGTTGATTGCAAAGGACTTTAACCTTTATGCGAGAGTGCTGGTCTCTCATGGGAATTATATGTGTTGTCGAGCGCAAGGTCATTCTAACCGCATTGTGATATTCGTAGTTACATTTGTATTTATCTTTTGTCCAATTATTTGCATTAAATGTTAGTCTTTATGAATTATCAGCCTCATAATGTGCATACCCTTAGACAAACTAACCAGAATACCCCACATATACATATGTTTATGTTAGAAAATTAATTCTCCGAAAAATCGGGGAAATGATCTCTTCTAATTGGTGGATTTATTTTATTTAATTCTGTTTCATTCAAGAAAAATGTCTAAGATGATAAATTACAGTTAAAATGAGTATTGGAAATATTATATTAAAAAATTATTTTTCAGTTTATTTAAATTTTATCACACTGTTTTTTATTTTTGATATTTCTGCAATTCTTATATTAAAATTAATTCATATTCCCTTCATAATAAGTATCGAACATTAAATATATGACATTTTTGGACTTGTATGTACATACCTATAAAATAATGAATCGTAGAAAAAATTTAATGAAATAGAGAATTTTTTTTAAAAAAAATTATTGTTAAAATTAAGTGTTGCAATTTTTTGAAGCTTCAAATGTTTCAGTAATTTACTGTAATATTTCACATTGAATTTTCGATTTGAAAAAATATATAATTTAATATACTTGAATGTTCATAATGGATATATTACCTTATTATATTTAACTTAAATATTAGCCAATGGCAAGATAACAACAGATTAAGTGCATGTAATTTATTATAATAAATTTCATACTAAATTACTACAATATAATTTCTTAGCTGTATTTAACATTATAACAGCTTTCTTATATGACATATAAATCATCCAACCACAATGAGTTGTTGCTTTATTTCACTTATTTTATTTTAATTTGATTTTCAAAGATATGCTTTAACACTTTTTGCATTACGAGATGGCATTTCTTAAACGTCATCGAAGCTGTGATTTCTGTAACCAATTAATTAGTTATAATTTGATTTGTCAGGAAACTTTAGAATTATATTTCGTTTAACTTTAATTATTTCGTTTAACTTTAATTATTTTGTTTCGCTTTTTGTATTCTAAATAAGAGAAAGTGAATGTCGCTTTAAAAAAAAAGTTACGAACTTTAAAACACATTTATCTTAAATTATAAATTAATATAAATTCAAGATGTCAAATTCTATCAGTAATTTTATGCTTTCTAGAATATTCTACATACAATAAGAGAAAAACCTATCATAAATTTTGCGACTTTCATCAGAGATGCACAAAACTGATATCGCTGTTCAAGTAATTAAAATAAAATAAAATTACATTACCAAGGAAAATTTTATTTAACCGAATCAAAATCGTAATTTATATTTTAAAAATATTGAAAGAACTCTAACTTTATTCATTGATTTTTCATCCTGAAATTAGCCGAAAAATTTTAGTTTCATTAAATTCTAACTACTTAAATGCTTTCGGTTGCTTGTTGCTCAAGGTTGTGTTGAAAGGTACGACACTTAAAAAGTATCATTTACCTTAATTTATTCCATTTGATTTAAGTATTAAAACTGATATTTTTTCTGGTATTTAAATATGTGAATATCTTTCCATTTATAATGGATTATTCAAAAAAGATGATATTATTATATTGCATTTAAAAAGTGTCTTATGTAGCCAAAAAATTTTCTTCAATTGAGTGTTCGAGTCCTAATTTCATTAAAGAACTGCAATGTAGTTGATTTGATCCAGTTAAATTGATTGAGGCTAAAAGTCCTCAAGGTGATGTTTCCGGAAATAGAAAGGTGAGGAGCCCTGTTTCTAACTTTTAAAAAAATAACAGCTCTCGTTTTTCTTTAATTTGTGGGCGTTAATAAATATTTATGTAATAATTATAAACTAAATTATAATGGAACTTGTTAAGCATTCAGTCTTCCATGAAAGCTAACGGAACTCCAATAAATTTTATATGTACCAATAATTTCCCATTCAATTACAGTAGTCCAAAGATTGCTTGGCGGAACGTTTCTTAAGTAGAAAATAGTCAACGGAATCTTACACATGTATTATTAAAATACCCATACCTTTTGGATTTTTTTTCAGAAATGGACATTGGATTAATTTTTACCCACTTTATTTAAAAGAATTATTCTGAATGACAATTATTAACGTGATATTATTATTAATAATTATTAGTAGGGAATATTTGATAATTTTTATTATGAAGAAATCGAATGAAACTAGTACTTTCTTCAGATTCTCCTTCTTTACTTATATAATAAATGCATTAATTTTGTTCTCAAAAATCATCTGCATTGTGTAGCTGTCGGCTATATGATAGTTATTCTTTACTAACCTTTAGAGCTTTATCTGTGTGAAATATTTGAGTTAAAGCTGCTTCCCAATCAAATGAAACGTGATATTAGATTAGATTGAAGTAAAGGAATGCTATGAATAGAAGTGGGAAAGTGTATATGCACCCTGAGTAGAAGTGAGTATTAGTGCTAGTGGTTGGTAGATGGTGGATAATATAAATTGTAATTACAAGTGAGTATTAGTACCAGTCTGATTAGTACCAGTCTCAGATTTTCCACTCAAATCCTCAAAACTAATACTCTTTTGAATACTAATGAGTTAGTAACAGTGAATTTTGATGATTATTACAAAGTTTAATGGTTTGAGGATAAGTAGACTATAACAGAGGATAAAACTACATGATCATTCATAAGTTGAAGTTTATTGATAAACTGTTTTACTAATAATCTGACGTCTCATCATTTAATTGTGAATTTATTAATCATCTACTTAAGCTTAACAATGATCGCTGAAGTAAATAAAATGAAAGCCTCTTAAATGGACTAATATATTTCATAATTTAACATAAGTAAATATGACTATTAAAATATTTTTGAATTTCGCATAGTAACAGTTTGTTCCAATTTTTAAACATTTGTTCAGATGAATTTATTTTAATGAAAGGGAATTCCTACTCTTACATTGAATAGACAAAATATATTGTTAAATGCATGAAACGTATTAATAACTTAAGGTTGATTTCATTATATTTGAAAATAGACGTGGATTAAAATTATAAGAAGTGTATGAAAATATTACTTTCAAATAAAACTTTAAAAATTAATTACCAAATTTCGTGTTTTATTTTTGTGCATTTTTCGCTCGAAAATATATTATGCTTTCAAGCTTAGTTTTGTAATTCGTTTGTTTCCATGTGTCAATGACAGTTACGGTTTGAGTCCCAGAGTCAAATCTTGTAAAGCTGCGCTCAACACTTGTTTAAATTATTATTTAGACCAGAAAAAAGGTAAAAGTTGTATAACTAGAAGGAGAGTCAAAAATTAAAAAAAAAAATTATCGCTAGTGTATGCCTGGCGCGCGTTATTGTGTTTACCATATACAGTAAGCCTCACGGGAAGAACAATGACATTAGAAAAACTGAGGTCCGTAATGATCGCACTGAACCAACATTAGGTAAAGCGAACATCACCTGAAAATGTATATTCCTTGTGTTTTGAGGGAACGTTTTTAGTTTCTATCAAGACTCGAAAATCGCTTACCAGGACATTCGTATCTTCAAACTATTTTATTCTTCCTATTTGTTATGATGTATTAATTGCTTTTTCTGTTGTTCTCCATAAGATATATTGCTAATCTCTGGGTGTAATATTTACGATATCATAGTAATGTGATGAATAAGAAAATATTAATATGATCGGTACGGAAAGTTATTAGAAATTGTGGATTTTTTTATATACAATATATATATATATATATATATAGCAAGTGAATTGAGAAGTCTCCGGCCTACCATAGTAAAACACATTTTTTTGGCAAAATTAGTTTTTTTTATTCAACATAATCCCTTTCAAGAAAATACACTGATTTTCGTGACCCTCCAACTTTTCGATACCATTTTTGTAGTACGATTTGTCCTTTGCTTTAAAATAGGCCTCAGTTTCGGCGATCACCTCTTCATTCGACGAAAATTTCTTCCCAGCGAGCATTCTTTTGAGATCTGAGAACAGGAAATAGTCGCTGGGGGCCAGATCTGAAGGATACGGTGGATGAGAAAGCAATTCGAAGCCCAATTCATGGATTTTTGCCATCGTTTTCACTGACTTGTGACACGGTGCATTATCTTGGTGAAGCAGCACTTTCTTTTTCTTCCAATGTGGCCGTTTTTCGGCGATTTCGTCCTTCAAACGGTCCAGTAACGCTATGTAATAGTCGCTGTTGATGGTCCTTCCTTTTTCAAGGTAGTCAATGAAAACTATTCCGTGCGCATCCCAAAATACAGACGCCATAACCTTGACAGCCGACTGATGCGTTTTCCCACGCTTTGGAGCGGGTTCATCGTGTGCAGTCCACTCGGATGACTGTCGATTGGACTTCGGAGTGAAATGATGAAGCCATGTTTCTACCATTGTCACATATCGACGCAAAAACTCGGGTTTATTACGCTTGATCATCTTCAAGCATTGCTCCGAATCATCAACTCGTCGTTGTTTTTGGTCAAAAGGGAGCTCGCGCGGCACCCACTTTGCACAGAGCTTTCTCATACCCAAATATTCGTGAATGATATGATGTACACGTTCAGTTGATATCTTTAGATTGTCTGCTATTTCATTCAATTTCAATTTACGGTCATTCAAAATCATTTTGTGGATTTTATTAATATTTTCGTCGGTAACAACCTCTTTTGGGCGTCCACTGCGTTCACCGTCTTCGGTGCTCATTTCACCACGGCTAAACTTAGCATACCAATCCCTGATGGTCGATTTCCTGGGGCAGGGTCCGGAAACTCGGCATCAAGCCAAGTTTTTGCTTCAACTGTATTTTTTCCCTTCAAAAAGCAATATTTTATGAACACGCGAAATTCCTTTTTATCCATCTTTTTCACAATAACAAAAGTTGCTTCACTCAAAATGCTATAATTCACAAACTAATGATCCGACAGCTGTCAAATTAATTACACGCATCTTTTGAGGGTTAGGGCTAACTAAAAAACATAAGGATTTAATTCTAGTAGCGCCATCTATGTGTCAGGCCGGGGACTTTTCAATTGACCTGTTATATATATATTCAGAATATGACTTATTTCAACTATGGCATTTATTTACCAAGATTTCGTTTAAAATCGTTTTAGCCTATGTCAATATATTAAGGCAATATGTTTATTTATTTTTTTTGTGGATAAAAGTACATTCTGTAACATAAAGTAATTAATGCCCTGGATTGTAAGTAACAAATTATTTTAAAGAAGTTCAGGAAAGAGAGTGATTTATGTAAATTTTCACTATTTTTTCAGAATTTTGTCTTATATTTATAGTCTTTACCAAAAAATTACAAAATGGGTTATGAAACTCTACTCTAGTTGCCATTGATTCAGAAATAAGTAAAAAAAAAACTTTCTTTAATACATGTACTTGACATTCGTAATATTTTTCCTTCTATTTACACATTTTTTTTGTTTTAAAAGTTTCTATTTTGAATACTTGATACATACATGTGACGCTTTTATTCGTCTGATGAATACATGTGACTTGATACATACATTATTATTTCTTTATAAGTAATATTTCAATATGATTACTATTGGGTTGGAGGGAAAGTTCTGTCGTATTTTAAATAGGCAGGTGCTTTTTCTTGTAAATAAAAAAAAATCATGTTAGTGAGTCATTCGGATTTTTTTTTTCTTTTAGCTGCTGTATAATATAAAAGGAGTCATTTTTTTACCGTTCATCATTTACTTGTGATATGTAAAGTGAAAAACATGTCAGTAGATAAAGGGCATTTACGACACTGCATTTTGTATGAATTCCAAAAAGGAAGCAACGCATCGGTTGCATGTAAAAATTTAAGTGCGGTATTTAGAAAGATATTGTAAATGTTCGTACTTGTCAAAGATGGTTTAGCAAATTTCGTTCCGGGGATCTGAGCATCCAAGAAATTGATCGATCTGGACGACCATCCAAGATCGATAATGATGTTTTGCGATCCATGTTGGAAAATAATCCACATTTAATAAGTCGAGAAATTGCAGAAGAGTTTGGCATTGATCATACAACTGTTGGAGATCACATTAAATCTCTTGGGTTTGGGTTAAAGCACAGTGTTTGGGTTCAACATGAATTAACGGAAAAGAATTTGTCTGATCGTGTAAGAATGTGTTCATCACATCTGATTAGACACAATGTGGGGCCGTTTTTGGACAAGCTGGTTACTGGAGATGAAAAGTGGATTCTTTAGGAGAATATTAAGAGAAAAAAATCTTACTGCAAACCAGGAACATCATCAGCAACAGTTCCAAAACCAAGTATCCATCAACGAAAAGTACTGCTTTGTTTGTGTTGGGACAGGAAAGGTCCAGTGTACTACGAGTTGCTGAAACAGGGGAAAACCATTAACGTGGATCTGTACTGCAATCAGCTGGATAAATTGAATGCAGCTATCAAAGAAAAAATGCCAGCATTAGTGTCCAGAAAAGGAATAGTGTTCCACCACGATATTGCTCGACCGCTTACTGCAATGGTGACACAACAAAAACTGAATGCTTTAGAATGGGAAGTCCTTAGTCACCCACCGTATTCACCTGACATTGCACCATCTGAATATTACCTGTTCAGATCTCTGCAAAAATATCTAACGGGAAAAAAATTCAAGTCTTTTGAAAGTGTTTCTAAGGCAGTTGCTGACTACTTTAACTCCAAGGACGAGGACTTCTACAAAACAGGAATTCACAGGTTACCTGAAAGATGGCAACAGGTTGTAACAAACAACGGAGCATGTACAATTGATTAATATTAAACACATATTTTTATAAATGAATTCAAATATTTTCTTTAAAATACGACAGAACTTTCCCTCCAACCCAATAAAAACAAAAGAAAGAAGTTATTATTGCTTAAAAAGTTTTTAAAGAATTTGTTTCATATAATGGTGTGATTCAAAGAACAAAAGTGGATTAAAATAATTTTTTTTTTAAATTTAGTTTTCAAAATGAAAGCATTCCAAATAAAATAAGTGGAATGTTTTAATACACACACACACACATATATATATGCGAGTGTGTGTGTTTTTGAAATTTTTATTTGTGAAAATTAGAGTCTCCTAATAAAAAGAGTGGCTTGATACAATTTTTTTTTTCATATTTACTTTTCTTTTAAAAATGATTGGGAGTATAGCTTTCAACAGACTTCAAATAAATTGGTCATTTAAATAAACGCATATTGACATATATTATGACAATTTTTTATAAGCTGGTTCCAACTTTTATTAAAATTTAATTGCTTAACTTTTATTTTGTATTTATACTGTTAATTATTGTACAAAGTTTGGAATATTTCCCATTTAGTGTTTGATGAAGATATTCCGCTAACATAGTTAACCTTTTATAAATCAAGTGACATGATAAAAAATATATTAAGTAGTAGAAACGGATTATTTGAGAACAAAAAAAATCTTTTATAGATCTGGAACGGGAATTTCTTTAAAACAATGAAAAAAAAGTCAATTTCAATGTATAACTTTTACAGGATATAGCTTTAAAACACTTGAAAAATATGGAAGGACGATATATCCAATCACTTGAAGGAAATAGATACGTTAGGTTGTTTAGTAAGGATCATACTGAGTACTTTCCACTAACTGCTCACACCCTCCCCAACTGAAAAAGTAAGAAAGAAACAGTATAAAAAAGCAGAAAAATCTAAATTACTTCATTATTTCTAGTTTTGACTTTAAAAAAGGAGTATAAAAAGCATCGATTACCTCGAGCACGGATTGTGAGATGAGAAGACAAACATAATTTTTTTTCCTTCTGGTTTGCTCACCCTAAGAAGTGGGTGTATTTTAACATATGACACCTCATTTTCAATCTTCATGACAGCTTCTAAATACAAATATAAGACAACTGAATAAAATTAAGGAAAAGTGGGGAAAATTGAATGTATCAAAAAAAGAAGTTCTCACCTTCAATTGAAGAAAAATAATGAAATTAAAAAAAAGAAAACATGCAATGTCTATTCAATAAGATAGTTATTTACTTCTGCTTCTTAGAACTAGTATCATGTAAGAATTTCACCTGTCTTTTAGTAACTCACAATTTTCCCTTCCAGTAGAGGGAGTATTCATCGTTCTTTAGCTTAGAATCGTGTAGAAGGGGCATTAATTGTTTGAACAAAGTAATCTAGTTTTTGATTCTTTTCTCAACCAGTTTTCTTCAATATTTCGCTTACATAAATGTATACATCAAAATATAGCTAATCGTCGGTTTTGAATGACTTTTGAATAAAAATTATTTAGACCAATCACTGTCGTATTCGGAAATCGGTAGGGTTATTTCAAAGAAAAATTCATTTTTTAAAAGTTTATTAAATATATTGTGATTTAAGTCAATTAGTAAATAACAATTAACATTAAAGTATTTATTTAAATTTCTCCTGTTAATTGTGATTTCAATTTTACAATCTGATGAAAATGAAGAAAGTTATGAAGAAAAACTTTTTTTCCTTTTAGCAGATGATGCATACTTTAAATAAATATAATAAACATCAATGCCGTTTTACTAGCAGTATGCTTATATTTTTCTCCTTCAGTTAGTCTGAGTACTTTTCTGTGAAATTAAAATGTTATTTTGCTTATACGATACCTATTAATCTTTTTCTACACTTTCTTGTTATTTGATATTGTTAAGTGAATTATTACCATACAGATAATCTTTCACCTTTTACAGGTGCCCTGAAAGGAAACTTTGAGCCAACTTCGAAGATGTCACTGGAGAACAACACAAGTTCCATCACCGCAAATGAAGCTGCGGCTCTCTACACAAACAGCGCCATTTCCCCAAAATCATCATCGAGTCTTACAGCTATGACTATCACAATCGTGACATGGCTGCTCATTCAAGTCATCTCGATGAGAAATGTATGGAAATGAAGGATGGAAGAAAGCTCTTCTATTTTATCAACCATTGCCAATTTCGCCAACTCTAACCTTATGGTTAATCATGGATTCATAACCTAACTGTTGACTTTGTATATCGATGTCTTTTCAAGAGGTGTCTGATTCACTCTTTTGATGTTTGATTCTTTTATCGGTGCATTTTACCTCAGCATTTTCTTTCGGTTATTAAAACGTTTTCGTAGAAGTACTTATTTTCGTGTATAGTGCAACATCTGTAAGATGTTATATTAATAACCAATTATGAAGCACAATAAATAAATCATATAATATTCGTACTGAAAACACGTTTAAATACAAAGAAACTCCTTCAAATTTCACTAAATGGTAATTGTACAAGATAGGCATTTAAAATATCATGGATACATTTTAATGTATAAAATTGTAATCTCCATTTTTTTTAAATTTTAATGATCAATGAAAAAATAAACACATTCCTTTTAATGACATAAAATATTTAATTTATTCTCAGGAATACTTAGATAATAATTCATTAATGTAGGTATTCAAAAAATGTTGCAATGACAGTAATTATATATACATATATATGCCTTTTTAAATAAAACGTTATCAATAAATTTATTTATTTTGAATTCTCATAAAATTAATTCTTTTTCTATTTATAACATGTACAAATTAAAATAAGAACAAACACAATCCATACACTGACAAATTAATGTTAAAAATTTCATCTTTTACAAATACGCTATGCATGTGAAACTAAGTTCAAATACCTCCAAAATTATTTGATTATTTTCAATCTTTTGCACCCATTTAACATTGTTATCCAAAATACATTTTTTCATTCATTGCTTTCATGAATTATCCTAAATTTAATAATACACTTAATAAATTATTGAATTCTATCCTTTCTAAGTCTTAAACACATATTTTCATCATTTTAAGATCGTTTGGTTATTAGTAAATAATAAATTAGAATCATTAAGTCTTATAGAAAATTTCTGCAACTTATTAACTTTATTCCATCGTCAAGTCATAAAATAATCATCTTATTTCCATTGATCAGCACTTACCATCAAAAACACCACACAAAATGAACACATCTCTTTCAGATTTAGACACCTCTTGAAAGAGTATTCGCAAATGTACGATGCTTACAAAGGGAAGCCTTTCTACTTCGTCATAAATCACATCAGACACGTGATGGCACCGAACAACTTTCCTTGCAGGTTGCCAAGTTTCTCAGTTCTGCAAAATGGTTGAGGACTTACTTCTATTTTTAGGTTGGATACAGGATGTGTTTCTTTCCTTGTCTATATAATAAGAAAGGTATTTCTAAATTAGAGCAGGAACTCTAATGTAACATATAACCATTCCTTTGTTGTATATTAACGTCATGTGGGTTTTAAGAAACTGTAACTATTTAATTTTGAAGTAATTCATTTCTGATTATTAAAAAAATAAATGTTCAAATGAATTGTGTTGATTTATTTGTGTGGTTCATTTATATTTTTCTTTCTGCATTTAATTATTATTTTTCATAATTATTTTAATAATTATTACGAAGCTGTTTTGCAACTCTTACAAATCAGTGCCACTCAATAGTAGTCACGGTTGATTTGCTCATGCTCCAAAATGTGAATCAAGATTTTGTTTCGAATTTGTAAATTTAAAATGACATAAACTTGGGCTACTTTAATTTATGTTAAATATACACAAGTTCTCGTGCAGACATTTATTTATTTATTATGAGAATGCCAATAGGAACATGGGAAAATATATTCTCAAGTTATATATGATATGACATATGCTGGATTATGCACATAACCATGTTTTACTGATTATTGCTTTACTTGCCAGGACAGCTGCCTTAGAATAGAAAATCGATTCAGTGCAAATAAAGGAACATTCTAAATAAAAATTTAGATATCATCATCGAAATATCTCCCGCAGACGCTTAAAAAAAGCAATTTAATCCGAAAGGTAAATATTTTTTTTCACTTAATTTTGGTGGTTATTGTCGACTTGAGAAATGTTATTCGCCATATGCTTGGCGAGAAAAGTCAGAAAACTTCCTGCGCAATAGGCTTAGCGGCTACCACTCTTGCTGATATTATTGACAGACGCAAAATTCGTTTAGTTGTGAAGGGCAAAAACACAACTCTGCGGTTCTTGATAAATGAACACAGGGCTGTAGATCTTCATGAGCTGTGTTAGAATAATTCCTGCGACGCATCATATTTCAGCAAGGGATGAATTTGATTTATGTGTAGCAAATGGAACGGGAATTCTTCCTAATGGAATTTTAATTTTAATATTCGCACTTCAAAGAAAATTTCTGTTTACATAAACTGAAGTTGATGAACGTATTTTAGGAGCTGATTTTGTCATTAAATTAAAATTTTTAGTTGACGTTCATAACAAACAACTAATAGATGGAATTATTAATCTATCTGTTCAAAGTGTTACAGCAATAATAGCTTCTGATAATGCTATCAGTACTGTAGATAAAAGTATTAAATATGCTAGTTAGTTATAAAATTACCCAAATTTAGCTAAACAAAATTTATCAATATCTAAACTTAAACATAATGTTCAGCGTTTAATTACGCTATATGAGCATGCTTAGACTAGACAATGGGAAAGTTAGACAAATAGATTTTCCAAACGATTACAAAAAGTAAGACATGAATTTTAGAATACGTTAGAAAATGATCTTATTCGCCCATCTGAATCACATTTGACCAGTCCTCTTCACACGGTTTCGAAGAAAAATAGTTCTTTATGACCATACGGAGATTATTGACGCTTTAATACACAAACTTTATCAGATCGTTATTCAATTAGAAGATTTCAACTGCAATTTAAAAGATACTGAAATATTTTCTAAAATTGTTTTGCATAAAGCATATTTGCAAATTCCTTTTAATTATGATGGTAAGACAGCATATGTCATCATAACCCCTTTTAGGCTATCTTAATTTAACTGATGAGTTTCGGTTTGCTTAATGCATCTTATAGCTTTCAAATATTAATAAATGAGATATTTATAGGACAATAAGTTTTTCCTCATATTTGGGTTAGGTTTCAACTGTGTAAAAAACTTGAGATAAATGCGAAAACACTTAAAATTAGTTTATGATGGAATGGAAAAAAATATGGATTGAGACTTATAGATATGCCGCAATTTTTTATCGGAGTCAATGAATTGTAAATTTTAGAATTTCTAATTATAAGTGAAGGGTCAAATTCCCTTCTTGTAAAAGTTAAAGCTATTCTAAATTTTAAATTGCGTGGAACTTTTCATCAGCTACGAACCTTTCTGGGATTGATTAATTTCTACCATCGCTTTTTTTTTTTAAATCCACCGCTGGTATTCAAGTTATTTTATATGAATACTTAAATTGCGTAAAGAAAATATACAGTCGGAAAATAACTTGGAATAATGAAGCCATTAAGCAATTTGAAAAAATAAGGAGGATTTAATAAATGTTGCTCTTCTGTCGCACCAAAATCTAAAATTATCTCTGTCGTTATGCACAGACATTTCGTATTGGGGAATTGGCTCAGTTTTGCCACTATTTGAAAATGATAATTGGAAACCAACTGAATTTTATTCTAAAAGGCGCACCGTCCCACAGCAAAATTAAAATACCTACAATGGTGAATTTCTTGGAATTTATATTCCCATTAAATGTTTCAAACATCTGTCAGAAAGAAAAATATCTCAGTGTATACTGACCAAAAGCACTTAATCTGTGTATTTTTATGAAATTCTGATAAAGCATCTTCTAAACAAGGTTAGGCAATTTCGATATATTAATATTTGAGAATTTACAACAGATATTAATTACACAACATTGAAAAATAATATATTAGCAAATTGATTGTCAAGAATTAGAGAAATCATCACAATAAATTATGATTACATTACCGAGGAACAAAACTGAGATGATGAATTTGAAACATTTGGAAAATTTGCAAGTTTGTGTCTTAAACTGTATTCTCTTCCAACTGGGAGATTACAAGCTCATAGAAACTGCTGATTTCAATGCTCCTTCGTAAAGTAAATCCTGAACTTTTACTCATAATGAACAGCAAATGCCAACGAATTTTTGGAGAGAACATTGACAAATCTATATAAATACCCTAATGTTGCGCCAACTATGGAGATGCTGCTGCACCGTCTGCTACTGCCACATGGATGGAGAGTCTAACACGCCATGCTGACGTAACTCTTCGTCATCCACGACTACGCTTTTGACAAGTATGTTTCTTTTTGAACCAATTGGTGTTACAGTGGCATCACTATCGTAATTTTGCGCTCTTTTCGAACTGATGCTGTACGATAACTTTCACAAATAAAACTCATTGGCTGCCAGCTTTAAAAAGAATAAAATTTTAAAATTTTCCAGAATTTTATACTGCTTTCAAATTATTCATAAGTATTTCAAATTTTTTTCTTAATATTCCTCTCCCTTAAATATTTTTTTTAAAATATATATATATATATATATAAACTGCTGTTTGTAGAAAATGCAACACCATGAAGGAATCATCAGAATCAAATGAAATTCGCAGCAAATGTCAATTATAGGATATTATGCAAATTAATAAAGTTTCAGAGCCATCGCGCGTGCGCGGCGCGCGCAGCGCCCTCTGAATTGATGCTGAAAGCGTATAAATAAAGTGCTGTAGCGGGACGTTGAAAAAAGTCTATGATTATTTGTTAGTGGCAAACGTTTAGTGAGACCTGAGTATGCCTCCACGACGGAAGAATAAGTAATTCAAGCAACTTACGGAGTTTGAACGAGGGAGGATAATCGGCCTTCGAGAAGGAGGATTTTCCTATCGCGCAATAGCAGCTCGTATGCAGCGGAACAGTTCCACAGTGATGCGAGTTTGGAAGCAGTGGACCGACGAGCACCGAACAACTCGAAAAACAGGCACTGGACGACAGAAGGTGACGTCAGAGCGCGATGATCGACACCTGCTCCGCATGGCGGTGAATGATCGCACAGCTTCCTCCAGGCAGCTGGCAGCACGTTGGTCTACTGCTACAGGTGTACAATTGTCGGCTTCGTCAATTCGTCGTCGTCTGCTGCGCCGTGGATTGCGTGCAAGGGTGCCTTTATACAGAATTCCCCTCACGGCGAATCATCGACGGCTGCGTCGGCAGTGGGCTCTTGAGCACAGAGACAGGCGAGCTGATTGGCACCAAGTTGTCTTTTCAGATGAATCACGCTTCAATTTGTGGACCCATGATGGCCGTGTTCGTGTTAGACGTTATGCCGGTCAACGCTGCCTTCCTGAGTGTATTATTGAACGACATAGTGGTCGAACACCCGGAGTTATGGTCTGGGGTGCGATTTCGTATCATGGACGATCCAATTTGATACGAATTGAGGGTAATCTCAATAGCAACAGGTACGTCCGTGAAGTGCTACAGCCCGAAGTCGTTCCTTTCCTTCAAGGCATCCCTGGAGCTATCTTTCAGCAGGATAATGCACGCCCACATGTTGCGCGGACTGTTCGAGACTTCTGTTCAGCACAACGCATGCAACTTCTTCCTTGGCCTGCTTATTCACCGGATATGTCGCCTATTGAGCACGTGTGGGATATGGTTGGTCGGCGTCTCGCTCGTGATCCGCGTCCTGCAGTTTCCAAAGACGAACTTTGGTTGCGCATACAAGCGATATGGAATTCTCTTCCTCAAGCAGATATTCAACATCTGTTTGACTCCATGCCACGTCGTATAGCAGCACTTATTGCAGCGCATGGTGGCTGCACCAAATACTGATTTCGGACGCTTAATTTGTTTCTTTTGTTTTGAAAATTTCATCATTTATTTGTATCAGTACAAGTCGTTTCTGCATTAAATTTCATTTGATTCTGATGATTCTTTCATGGTGTTGCATTTTCTACAAACAGCAGTATATAT
>BMAW01028817.1:83841-94756 GCA_019974015.1 Nephila pilipes | reverse complement strand
CGTTTAAACTCGGCAAACCACCGACAAATCGTTGCTTTTGATGGACAAGAGTCCGGGTAACATTTTTCAATCCATTGTTTCGCTTGCACTGTGTTTTTACCCATTAAAAAACAATGTTTTATCAGAACACGAAACTCGGTTTTTTCCATTTTTTAAACAAACTACAAAACGACTTTACTCCAACCTCGATAACTCAGCTGTTTCTGGTCCGATCGACTTAAAATTTTGACACGTTTCAAGCAAAGGTTAGTACTCTAGAAAGACCTGGTTACTGGTTTACAACGAGCGCCATCTCTGGGTTAGTCTCGGGAGTTATTGATTGATGTGTTAAAGAAATCGAGTAAAAGTTTACGTAACTTAGTAGATATGCAAGGCGTGACTTTTAAATAACGAGACATGCTGTCAATTTTTTCTTTATTTTGATCTCTTACATATTTATCTGTTATCACTTTCGCCATATACCCCTCTACCTGTACAACGGTCCATGCGAATCAATTTTCCAAACAGTGCTGGAAGTCTTTTGTCAGCTGCTTCAGAGGACTCCGCTTTGTCTTTCACAGCTTCCACGAACTCGAATCTTATTGTTTGTAATGCTAATTTCACCTTAGGATTCAGAAGTCGCTTGGCGCAAGATCCGACAAATAAGGCGGATGATCTAACAGTGGAATGTTGTACTTGGCGTGAAACCTTTTGATAGACAATGCAAAATGACTTGTCCTTCCACAGTTTTCCTTATTCTTTCATTGGGTTCAGCAAGAACGTGAGGATTGATTAACAGATTGATTTTTCAGGAAACCAGTGAAAGCACTCAATCCCATGAATATCGATAAAACGATGGTTTTATATAAAAAATTTCAATTCTTTTGTGGATATTGTATTCTGAGAAAAATATACTAATTTTAACGATAAAAAATTTAAAACTTTAGTGTATTCCACTAAGAGGACCAGTATGTAATAATTCGGCAAATATTTACATTATTTTGAACATAATTATATAAATAAAGTATAAGTTAGTTGCAACATTTTTATTATCTTTTATGTACAATAATATTTAAATGTAAAACAAAAATATATATATATATAATTCAATGCACCTTTGAGAAAAATCACAGAAAATTATATAAAAAAATAATTTTTGTTTATTTGGCATGTAATGTTAAAAATAGAAAATGGCTGCTGTGTTCTTCAATTAACTTTACAAATGTAGATTCTAATTTAGTCGAGCGATGAATGAACTGAAACCCGATTTCTAATTTTATTTTTTTATTACCATTATGGATGAAAGTTTCGTTTCACATTAATTTGTTATAGCGAAGGGGACTAACATTTTCATTGTATTCTCAAATATAGGGATGGATATCGATTTTTCATTTTAATCTAAAATTCATCTTGTACTATAATCGTATGTTTTTAACGGTTTGTCATCCACTTATTTCTTTTCGCACGTAGTTGTTATCAGATGGGAAATACCTTTCGAAATTGGTTTCGTGTTGACCAATGATCTTATTCGATTTTGATATGATTAAACCTTGCTGCTAATCAACTAACTCAAAATGTTTATTAAATATATCAGTATTTCTATTCACTTAAAGAACCTACAAATAAATTTTTTAAACCCATTATTATTTTATTAAACAAATAAAACACTTTTATTGCAATTCCTTGTAACTGGAATTTAAATCATTGAGAAAATTATATCATTTGAATGTGCTAATATTACAATCTATTCTACATGAGACAAATGAATTCATGAAGGATTTTTTTTCCTGTATTAAAAATATTTCTATTATCATTCTTATTCAAAAATCCTGCTTAAAATCTTTTCTCGCGAGAGTCATCTAACTTCTATATGCAGTAATTATTGTTCATGTTCTGCAAGAAATATTTTGTATTGCCTACTATCAAATTTTCTATTTTTTTTTTTATAAAGTTAATGATTTTGATAGATTACGCTGAAATCTCATTGAATTCTGCAGATAAATCTGTCGTTGCTCAATGTTGTATGTAGATAATACAGTGGGTATGTAGTAAACCAGAATAAGCTTTACAACCCGATCAAACCAGATGCAATCTGTCCGAAGTTTTGTCGTCTTCGGAAAGTGCTGTATTCCGTACTAAATGAATTTTTTGAACTTTATGGCGTTTTGTCCGAGATCTAAATTATGTCTAGAACTACTTTATGTTGAGGTTTTTATGTCAAGATTTGTGAAATATTTTATGTGTTGACCTCAGGTTCCCTCTCTTTTATTTGCGCGTTCCTCCTCCTTTTTCTTGTGACTTTTTGCATTTCTTTTGCACTTTTCAATATCAATGTGCTCTACTCGGGCCAACAAGACTAATCCAGTCGGTTGGCTTCTTTTTCGTCCTAGAACCATGAATGACAGTTTTCATATCAACTTAGTGCATTGCGCTACTTCTGCCAAAAACTTACGTGGATTTCGTCATTTCTCCCCTGAGCCTTTTTAAGTCAATTTACGCCACTTTTAAAGTTTATATTTTTACATACAAAGGATGATTCCTATTTTATGACTTGTGCCCTCTTCGACCCTCGATTTTTTTCACATTTTACAGTATACTTCTGGGAATCCAGTTCTACCCAGGAAAGACATTTTTGTGGAAATGGTATTTGTTAATCACCATCACACTGGAAAGAGGCCGTAAGTTATGACAGAATTTATATTGTACAATAAATATTGTTGAATATTTGAAAAACATTCTTTTTTAAACTTCCCAATTTGACTAAACTTTCTGGTAGACGTAATATATCTGGAATCCATGTATTTTCTATTATATAGAATATTTAACAAAATTCAAGTAATATATGAATTATATTACAGAATTCTATATCCTAAAACTGTGTTAAGTAGCGTATTATATTTATACAAATGGGGGAGAGGAGAAATATTTTGTTCTTGTTATTTATATAAATGTTTAGACTACAACACGAGAATCAAAAACAAATGCAAAATTTATGAAAAAAATTAGGTTTTGAGGAAAAATATAGACTGTCTTCTATACAACAACAAAAGTATTAAAAGTAAAACAACTAATATTGAAATTGGACTACATTTCAGTACAATTAGTATTATTATCTAGTGTTATTGCATTGAAGATACAATTTTTCAAATGCTCATTGTTCTGAATGCATTCATTTTTTTTTTCAGTATAAGATTTTATTGAAATAAAAATATTTTTTTAAATTTTGAGAATTGTATTTTTTATCGCAGAATAAAAAAAATGCGCCTGTTACTTATAATTTGATTTTTAGACAATGATTTTACAACTGAAATCGCATTTAAGATAACGTTTGAGGGGGGGAATGTGCACTAAATATTTGCTTTCAATTAATGATTCAATTTGAAACCTAGGAACGGTATTCTTTACTTTTTACAATGAAAAAATATAAAAAAAAATCAGATCAGAGTGAGAAATTTCAACACACTCAAAAAACAAAAATTTCAATAACTAAAAATCATATCAATACATATTCTCTGTATGATATACACACATTGGATATATTTTGCACTGTTTCATGAATATTCAACAAAAGTGAGAAATTATACCATTTTGAATTCCGATACTTTTATTAATTAGCATTAATAATATGTAATCACAAATGTAGGTAAAATTTAAACACATTATTTATTGCAAGAGTTTTCGTGTTGCTATTAATTTTTATACCATAAGTGCAAGACAGTACTTTTTAAAAGGAAATGTAGAAAAACAGTCTTTTGCCTTTTAACTGTTCTTTTTTATCTATATATTTAAAAAAAAAAGTCATTTAAATATTTTATCTCAGTTACTTGAGAACACTCACATTCACTAATTATTACGCATTTCTCTAGAGATAGAAAAAACACGTTTTACCTTATTTTTAGCTGCAATTAGGTACTTTTTACATTTTAGGGTGTGCGATCGAGAACACTAGGGTGAAGTTAATTACACGTTCTAATGCATTTTCATTAGGCTTTTTCGCCGTCTTTAACAATCTTCGAAAATGAATCCTTTATTTTAATTACACATAGATGTGTGGCTATGATACTTAGATACTTAAAACAGTTCAAATTCAAAAGAATAAGATATATATATATATATATATATATATATATATTGTTTTATTGTGTTTGGTAAACACGGGAATGTGCTCTCGGTATATTCTAGTGATTCTTCTCTGTGTTTGACCTCTTGATTATCAACCAATTATTTTTTTCAAACATTTAGATCAAAACAGACGAGATATTGCATTTACTACATACCTTGCTTCCTTCTGAGTGCAAGGCCTTTCTTGACAGTGAGTGTATGTACCAATTTCATCCCTAATATCATTTTTTATACCTCTGTTTTTCCGCATTCCAGTCGGGAAGCTCAGAATCACTTGCATTATTCCAAGAACTCCTACCGCCTGATATTTGTATTCAGATTGGACCTAATTCATTCGTTTGCAGGTTTATATCAGGTGTACGGGATTTAAACCAGCCTTTCGATTAAGAAGCCAAATTTTTCATACGGAATCATAGTTTTGTGGCATTCGAAGATTGCGGGATATCACTCTTTATTGATAGAAATATTTATATTGCAGT
Organism: Nephila pilipes; assembly: GCA_019974015.1. Lineage (NCBI taxonomy): Eukaryota > Metazoa > Arthropoda > Arachnida > Araneae > Nephilidae > Nephila > Nephila pilipes. The sequence goes on along the minus strand of BMAW01028817.1, from coordinate 90,176 downwards.
TAAAAGAAAAAAATATTCAAGCTTACGAAACTTTTATGAATAGGTTTAATATAAATACTTTATCATAACATAAGAACTATTAATTTTTTAATTAAAAAGCGAAAACTTCTATTTGTATTTTAAATCTTTAAAAAAAAGGAGCATTTTAAAATATTTTCCAATAAATGTACAGTTATTCATAATCTAAAGTAAAAACATTCACACATAACCAAAATATATTGGAGTGATTAATAAGCAGAAATTTCACCATTACATAATTAAGTAGAAGAAATATTAATGTTAATAGTACAAAATTAATAGATTCAAAAGGAAATTTTCTTGAACCTTTTTTAGTCCATTTTCGTCATTGGAAAAAATCTTGCTTATTTTCATTTAGATACTTTTTTTTATTTATTTCATCCACTATTTTAGAACAGATCCATCGTAAAAATTACCAATTGGTTAGTAAAAGTATTTTTTTTCAACAATAATCCATCTTCTAGGCAGTTGTGATATTATTACACTTTTATAATTCGTATGTCGATGGTTATCCATAAACTTAATCAATCTCATAGTTTTATGATGGCGTCTTCGTGAAAAGCTAAATTTTTAAAAATAAATTTCTGACCCACTTGTTTTTGTTGTCTTTTTTCGAAATACCTGTTAGTTTAGAAGTTCAATTAAGTGCAATTATTAAGAGGTTTTGAAACTTTTAATCCTTCCACAAAGAAATTTCCCATTATAAGCAAACTTAATATTATAGAGAGTGACAACAGCCAGATAATGTTAAACACATTTTATCAAAGGGGAAAATTTACAAATGGTGGGGACTAAGTTAAGCATATAAACATTTTAGAATCCAAATAACTCGTTGAATCATAATCAGCGGTATCTCTCATCTACTGCCGCTCTGTGAACTTAGGGATACAAGTGGTTACTTAGAACTTAGGGATACAAGTGGTTACTTAGTGGTGGAACTCTGTTACTTAGGGGCATAAGTGGCGCTGTTTGTCTGCTAATACATAATGTTAAAGGAAAAAAAAACATCAAAAGAGAATGGAAAGTCATTCTAGAATTTTAACGCAATTGAAAATAATATAAGCTTTGTGTCATGAAAGGTAAAATTCAGGTAAAAAAATTTGTGAAATGAAAAAAAGCACTGTTTCACCGATTTTGCTATTTGTTTTTAGAAAGGAGGCTCGCTAATTCATGATGACATGTTCCTACTTCTGAAAATTTTCCTTTATTTGCTACTCGAATAACATTTTTCGAAGAATAAGAAAAATCTCTACGTATTTTTTATTGCTTGAAGTAAGAAATGTAATTTGCATCAATTAATGCAAAATAATTTTTGAGCAGTTATATTAATTAAAATCGATACAAATGTTGCTTGAAATTGAAAGAATCATTATTAATTGAAATTCAAAAGTTAAGTCTAATATCTTTCTAAATAAATGGTATTTATTGGGAAAATTAGAAGAAAAAATGAATTGATTTTTCTTAAATTTTTTTTTAACCATACTATTAACCTTTCTGTTTCATATTAATTAAAGAATAATTTTTGGTAGAAAAGTCATAAAAGCCATTGATCAATCAGAATATTCTTAAAAAAAGCACTACAATCTGACTAATCTGTGTACTAAAAAATATTATGATTCTCAATAAGCTGTAATAACGTGCGTATGTTGTAAATTTACTCTCTGATTTCGTTAGTTTTTAACATTCAGACTTCATTAGCTTTTGAAAAGTTATTCTTCTTAACACGTTATCAGTAGGTTAATATTTAGATATAGAAACTTTATTATTTTTTTAAAGAAATCTTATTCTTTCATTTACTTATGCGTATGATAGTGTGTGTGAGGGACCTGGGTGCGCCCGAAAGGGCTGTGAGCGATGCAAGCTCACACGACTGGCGTTACTTAAGCTGCCGCGTGTGTGTGCCCCTTTCCAATTACAACTAAATACAAATGTTTTTATTTTTTTTCTTTATTCCGATTTCTCGTACATTTAGATACATTATCATTTGAAAAAGTATTGCATGTCGCCTGATTCATGACTAGGCTGGGTGCTATGCTGTAATCACTGCCTTTTTAAATAATTATTGCCGACTTGTGAGAAAAGTTAAAACCATATTTCATTGTAATTGCATTGTGTTTTTATTGCGAGATGAAATAAGTAAAATATTCAAATTTAAAGGAACAAGATAAAAGTTTAATGTTCTGTATTATTATTATTAGGTAGATCGTCTTTAGAATAAATGTAAGGATGATCCATGCAAATAATTAGCAGATAATTTCCCGACAAACCCAAATTTATTCTGATACCAAATTAACTATATTTTCTTTCAAGACGAATAATTTACCAAACATACATAAAACTACAATGGCATTGATTCAAACTTCGCATAATCGCAGTATCTCATTTGCACAAAAAAGTCTTCTGACACATTCCAAAAACTAAACTGTCTCCCACAGTGTTTTTATATGTAACCTTAAGAGTATGTCGTAGAAAACTAGTTGTGTGTAAGAGCTCTTCCTCATGTTGAGTATAAGTTAGTTGGTCTCTTCCAGTTTTGCCGCCAATTCTGTGGACTTGTTAACATTTGACTAACAAATTTGTCTATAAAGCGTTCTTTCTAAAAATAATGGTCATTCCGCAGGGAAAATAACACAGTACAAACTTCAGCGTAACATTGCCTTCCCTCTTGAATGATTGCATGTTACTGTGAGTGTTCTCAAGAGAATTATTTTCATTGCTTCCACAGTAGAGAGCTATTCTGTCTATGAGTATAAAACTTGGCTATATGTGTTGGAAAAAAATGGTAATAAAACCAAAAAAAATTGAAAAGATATTAAAAGCAAAATCATTATAACAATTAAGAAAAAGACACTCAATGAAAATAACAAAAGAGCAAAAAAGCTAGTATTTCGCTGCGAATTTTCCACGATTTGAAAAAAAATAATACTAGCTGTTACCAATATGCAATCAATAAATTCTACAATCAGTCAATAGTAGAAAGCTCGCTCACAACTTACATTCGATCTTCAATAATTAATAAACTACTCCTAAGAATCGGAAAAACAAAAATATTACTAATAATAACAAAATAAAAAATTACAAGATTATAGCTTTATTTAGTGAAATCCATGTAAATAAATAAAAAACAAAGCAGACTAATTACTTCAAAAATGAAAAGTCGAAAGATAGCAACGAAATCCACTAAGCTATGTCATAACTATATTACATTTGAAAATTGTATTAAATATTGCATAAAATAAAACTTTAAAAAATTATTTAATTAATTTATTTAGCAATTTTTTCAAATGAAAATTTCTTTTAAAAATATTCTTATTAAATCAGAATTATGTATATATATATATATATATATGTGGGTTTGTAGTAGAAACACCCGATCATAGAGGGCGCGGCCTCTGCTAATGAAGGGAGTCCACTCTTGAAGGATAGTCGACGGTAGTCATCGGAACGAGGAAGACGCCCTTGTTGATGACTCTAAATGATTTCTTAAGACGCTGAAGAGTATTGTTTTAATGTTTTTAAATGTTATTGTGAAATGTCTCGTCCAGTATGTTCAACTTTATGTTCATGTGAAACGTCAATATTAAATGTCTGTGTGCCAATTCAAAGTTTGATTTTTATTAACTAATTTAGGCCATCCCACATATATATATTCCCAAAGACATGAGAACACGAGAAATGTAAGCAGCATTTACCAAAAAAGAAATCAAAAGGATAAAAAGGAACTTTATTGACAAAATAGCAAGAAACAGTGCGACTGAAGGCCGAAACATCCACGTGACAGGTATCCAGCCTTTAGTAGGGGATATGATCTCCCCTGACTGCAATACAGATTTCACATCGTCTGGCCATGCTGAGTATGAGGTTGTCAATAAGTTATTGAGGCATTACAGCCCATTCATTTTGTACAACCAATCGGAGCTTCAGAATCGGTACTGGTGGTAAATAATGTGCCAAGCATTCAAAAGTTCTAATTTTAATAGGTACTTTATGAAAATTAGGAGTTAAGATGATATGATGAACTTTTATATTATTCATTGTCGAAACTATTTTCATGTATAAATCTTTAATTCTTTTAATGGTTTCTCTACCACAATTATTAAAATTAATAAAAAATGTTTTTTTTTAATTCAGATAGTTATTAATCATACTAATGTTTAGCCCTTTGCAATTAATAACATACTTAGCAGGGATATAATCAATATACGAGTATTAAATAACGAATTCGTCCAGTAATTTTTAATAAAATCTTTTAGATCTATAATCTTAGTGCTATCTTCAACATTAAAATTCATATATTTAAACTCCTCATTTATGTAAAACTTACTCTTTAAAAACTTCAATAGGCGAATTGTACTAAATAGCCAACCACACGCACACACATCACACAAATTTATATATTCTAAATTTAACAAAAAGTATTAAGAACTAAAAATCTTCGAAATTATAGGAAAAGTTTTCTTTTTTTTAAAAAAAAGTAAAACGTTTAATATTTTAAATTATTGAGCAACATTTCAACAATATATACATATTTCTCGATAAATGTTTTTAAAAATGACTCGAGTTACAAACCGAAAATAATCTCAAAATAATTCCAGCCTGAAATGTACGGGTAATAATAAAACGATCGAAGCGCTTTTCGAGCTTTCCTGTTATTCAATGGCAACATTCTGCTCAGAGAGATGAGTTGCTTGTTTAAAATGGTGGCAACTGAATCCGATGAAACTATTTGTCAAACGTGCTGCGTAAACTTGTCTTGTTTTTCAAAAACTCGATTCAGGAAATAATAGCAGAGAAGCTGGAAGATAAATTGCTCGGCTGTGTAGTTTGAAAGGAGGAAAAGCATCGTTAATACTGCATGTCACGTACTTGTTAGCTAATCCAGCGGAATAGGAACTAATGACGGCTGTCTTTGATAGGATATATGGTATTTCAAATTCTAATTGAAATTCTGACTCTTTCCATATTGGTCGGGATATTTCATTTGTTCGAGTAGTTAAAAGAACACTCCTAATACGTCAAACAAGCTAAAAGTTTTTCATATTCTATCTTTTCATTTAAGCATGACGTGTTCGTTTCACGTAATACAAAAATGAATTCCCTTCTGAAGCAAAACAATTAAGCTAGTAAGATTTATTCAAAGTAGTTCGCCAGATTGTTGGAAGCGTGCTTTCCAAAAATTGTATTTAGAAGATTATTAATGAAAAATAAAATATTTCTTCCCCTAAACACATTAACGACGCCTTAGTAGCCTAGTGGTCATAGTCGAAAACTCGTGCGCTGCGTTATTTCGTCTTGTAATAGGTTCGAATCCTGATGCCACTGAAGTCCCACCGTGTAATGTGACTGATGCCTGCTCAATCTGTCTAGGCCCAAGTATTCTCGATGACGTAGTGTTGAAGTATGGAGATGGAAGTGGCAGCTGTGGCGTCTCCTTCGTTACAAGTTCCGTTGCCAGTAGCCCTCGTATTATTTCTGAGAGCAATGTTAATAAACAATCAATCGTTAATAATGAAGTAAATTGCAAACCCAATCCATTCCCTTTGTAGCAGAAAAATACTACTGCGATATTAACTTGTCCCTGAAATTTATAGAAATAATTAATCTTAAGGAAGGAAACTTTACAATAAAATGTTTTCGAAAATAATTTTTGTTTCGTACAAAAAACCTATATATTCGTAGAAAATGTCAATTCAATGTTTGTAAACTTAAAACATATTTCTGTCTGCTAAAAATATTCATACAAATATCAAGCACACAAAATTAAGCGAACAAATCAATAAGTTCATATATTTTTTTTTATTAAAACAATTTTCTATAACTTATACATTTTTATTAGAAATACTTAATAAGGATTTTAATTCATTTCCCTTTAATTTCAAACAAAATTTTTATTTTAAAAGATATAAAATAACGATGAAATTTTCTTGCACACTTAACAACATGTCAGTGACGGTAATGTTGATTAGTTTGTTAGTATCTGCAATACATAGGTATTGTAGAATTTAAGTTATACATCTGTGTTTTATTCATTTATAAAGTGATAGTTAATTCATGTACACTAAAAACAGATTTGACTGTAAATTATTTTTTTTTATTTAAAAATATTTTATGTGCTCTTCAATAATTATCGGAAGGCATATTTTATAATGATAAACTATCACAGTGTGGCGAATGTTGTTTGATTTTTTTGATACTCGAATAATTTTAGAAAATGTAATTTACAGTTTTGGTACTGATAATTCGATTTAAATCAAACAAATATTTTTATGATTTTTTTTATTTACTTTAAACAATTGCTTAAGAAATTAGACCAAAAA
>BMAW01028817.1:50307-83831 GCA_019974015.1 Nephila pilipes | reverse complement strand
TTTTTTTATTTACTTTAAACAATTGCTTAAGAAATTAGACCAAAAATTTTTAAAAAGTAAATTAAATAAAATGCTTAAATAATGCGAAACATTTTTCATGATTTTTCATTTTTGACCCTTTTGGTATATTCAACTAAGAAAACCTTTTTAAAATTTTCGTTATGGCTTAAAATAAAATAAAGACGTAGAAGTAAAATTGAAAAGATTTAAAATATGGTTTTTTTTAGAAGACAATTTTTCAGATTTCCATAGGACTTTCCTCAGATATAATAATTAAGAAACGTGGATTTCAAATTTGTAATTTAAATGAAAAAAAATTTCAATTTTATTAACTAAATTTTATAATTCTTGAAAAGAATTTGGTAATTAAAATGTTGAAGTAATTATTAAAAAATGAGATAGTAAAATATAATTGGTTTGCTGTTCTCATAATCGATATAATAATTAGTTATATATTAATTATATTGCAAATAATTAAGTTGAATATCACTTTCACATCTTTTAAAAACATATATGTATATGTCTGACAAATATACTAAACATTTACTAATTGCATAACAGGCAGTAAAGAAAATACAATACCATTTTAATTTAATTATAAATTTATTCTTTTTACAAATATAATTTAAACAAATGAAATATGATGTTATAGAATATTTATTATAATTACGTTTCAGAAATTTTAAATAATGCAATAATAACTGATGAAGTTAACAAAAATATTAGAAATAAATAAAAAATCACTGTTAACAAATTGTAAGACCATTCGTCTAAAAGCAAAAAAGTATGAAAATTAATGTAGTATTGCTCCACTATTTTCTTCTGATAACCTCAAGCACTCTGTTTTTCATTGAAATAGTCAAGTGGTTACGTTCGGTTTCAGAAATATTGTGGCATTGTTTTACTTTGCTGTTCCCAGTTCATGACCTGAATAAAAACTATTGTTGGCGTAAATTTACAAAATAAAATTAAAAAAAAAAAAAACATTCCCAAAAGTTTTCCACGGGCTTCCAGTCAACACCCCGACTTGACCATAGCAAAAATTTACTTTTACTTTTTAAAATCATTCCTGGGTGAATTTAGATACATGGAAAGAAGCACTAATCTGGTGAAATATCCAGTTAACACTCCTGATAAAAGCCCAAATGTTATCAGCGTATGGGTCATATATAAGGTTACCAGACGTCCAGCTGTTAGCGGGACAGTCCCGATTTTTAACAATTTATTCCACGTCCCGCGAGGTCTTAAGAAAGTCTCGATTTTTAGAAAGAATGCACAAGCTAGGGAACGGGAAGGGAATATACGGATTTCGGCTTCCATGTAGCTATTTCACCAAGATATGAGCTTTATATTATTTTTGAAAATTTTATTTTGTTGAACTTTAGTAATAAAAATAATTTTTGAAAACTGATTATCAGTAACTGCTTATCACAGTTCCCCTTGATCAGTTGCTAGAATACTACCACCATTGTTTGCACTTGATGAACAGTGACATTTTTTGGCATTGACAGCGACGAAAACATTTTGTAGCTGTAAAATGAAAAGAGAACATTTTGTACTCTTCCACAGATTTTATTCTTATGACGACATGTTTCGCTAGCGATCTAGCATCATTTGGAACATTGTTGTACAGGAATTACATCTTATACAAAAATTGGAAACGGTGAGGAATTTTAGAGAGGAAACGGGTCAGAGTGAAGAGAGTTTGTTGGTCGCCCACGAAGTAACGCCTTCGCATATTGAGTTTTGTAACTGTCTCTCATACGATACACATCGAACTGCGTGCTAGTACTAGTTAAACAAGTGATATCAACAAATAAGCTATTCAAATGATTTTGGTAAGTAATTTATTTAGGTACTAAAGGTAGGTATTTTTTTAGGTACTAAATTTTTAATCAAGACCTCCCCTTCAATGGTGTACCGCTTTTCAAATCTTAAAATCTGGTCACCTTAGTCATATAGCATAGCAGGATATTGTATTGAGTCCATACGTCCCGAAATTCGCTGTAAAACGATCACACAATCCACCATGATTAAAGGCTCCCCTAACCTATACTGATCTCCTCCCATTTGTAGACTGACACATTCCATTAGTTCCATCATCAAATCATACCTTGAAGGTTTGTGGGCATCGGGAACGTCAAGATTAAGTTTCTTTTCATCAGAAAAATTAATTTGTTTCTAATCATCGTTTGAATGCCAGGACATTTTCAGCCCATTTTGGTGTTTCTTCTGTAATTTCGGTGTTTTCTTCATTTTTATAAATTTTATATTAGTATTTGATTTATGAGTCTTCTCAATACTGCAACATGTGAAGTTTTCTGCTGAAATGTTATGATCTAAAGGCCTTTTTTTAGTTGATAGTCGGAATATTTGTTGATCGTCCTTTGTTTTCAAATTCTTTTTTCTTCCGCATCGTTTTACTTCGTTTAAATCATCTTTTATAGCCATGTATTGTGAATGGCAGTTTTAGAACGCTTCGTTAACCAATAAATTTCTTTCAAATTTACCAATACCCTTATAGAATAATTTTTCTCCCTTCGCCTTCAGGGAATTCTTTACCCTGCGACATCTTCAAGTTAGTCGAGGATAACACAATCTTCACCTTTGCTTTTCAGGTAATAATGGTCACGAAATACTAACGCATATGTTTTATAATGATTCTGATCTGATGTAAAATATGAAAATTTATCAGGTGGTCTTATAATTTCTTAACAGACACCTTAATGAATTTTTGCAAAAAGGAATAGATCTTACTAAAATTTAGAATAATTTTCGACGTGTTGTGACGCCTGCCCGACCCGGGCTGCCTCTTGCGCCATAACTAGATTCAATTATTAAACACTAAGACACAATAATCAATCAAAGAGACACTAGAACAATATTTACGGAATTTATTAACTATTTACTATAACAACAACTATATATGCTCTCCTGGGGAAGATTTCTATTAACTAAATTCAACCCACCAATAGTAATCTAACAGACTCTTACCACTAATCCTTCCTCGACTGCAACTCAAACTCCGCAACTAATGTAGCAATCTGGAACACCAAATCTCTGTAAATACTACGCCTTTAATCTTATCGTCTATTTCAACCTCTCCTTTCAATTCTTCTTGCACCTCTCTTCCCACTTCTCCTTCAGATTTGTTCCACTTCTCCTTCAGCCTCTCTATATCTTCTCCCTCAGCTTATCTATAACTTCTCCTTCAGCTTCACTATCGCGACTTTCAGTCGGCGTTTATATATTTCCTAACTCTCCCGCTTCACTTCATTTTTACCTGCTTCCTATCTGTATATTCACGTTTCATTTTTGGTTGGACAAAGGTTGTTTAGCAAAAAGCAATCAATCTCAATTAAAAGCTCTCAAGGTTAATGAAGAGAAACCGCGAATAACCCGATGTCACAGCGTTGCAATTAGTACAGAAAGTGTTTCCCGATCCAATTCAAACAAACCCCCTTAAAGTTTGTATATTCTATTTTTTTCTTCAGAAATACACACATTTGTTGTGATATAATTTTTTAATGGACTGTATTAGATATATTAAATACTTTATACGAGTAATATGAAATATATTAAATAGACTACAAAATTTATTAAACATTAAAACGCTTTATTGTATGTATTAAGTGCTTTGTAAATGCATTTATTCTTTGCAATGTGTTATGTTTTAAAAATATTCGTTAAATAGGATAATTGGCGAACTAGATATACACTATTTTTTGAACATGATTTTAGCCATCAAAGGAGCTATAGTTTTAATCAAAGATAAAATGATCACCTGATCGCTTTTGAAAATTTTATCGAAATTTTTTACTTATATGTTTGACGTCTATTTTCATCAATAGTGAATTGAATTTTCAGAAATATGCCGAAATAATTTTTCCAATTTGTTTTTATAGATTTGAAATTAAACATATGTAAAAATTTATACAGCAAAATATATTTAATTTAATAATATATCGTTTGCTTTAATTTTAATAACTGAAAAGAATATTATTGCTCATTTTAATATTTTATCATCTGCTTTAATTCTAATATTTAATCGAATAATTAAATAATTATTGAAAAAGTTAGCATTTTTGGGGGCAAAAATCTGTTGTTCGCAATGCATTGCGTAGAACATTTTCTTCATTTTTTCCCCCTCTTGGTTGTTAAAATATTCTTACTTCCTAGCCATTGTTGTTTGTTACGAAAAAGAAAACTTTAAAGTTTTTTCGTTTCTTGTTTTTTTTAACCAAGCGCGTAAAAAAAAACACCAGGGGGATATTAATTATACATTCCTATGTATTTTCATTAGGTTTTCTTCGCCATTAACGGCTTTCGAAAAGTAATCCTCTAGAAGTAATTATGCGCATGTCTTTATGGAGCCTTAGATTCATCTTAGTAACGACTTTTCGTCTGTAATTTAATTTGCTGGAGCTCGGAGCGTTCACTAACACACGTGAAAGAAATAAAGCTTCACATACAGAGAGAGGAGAGTATATGGTTTATTTCCATGGTAACCACGATTAATTTCCAATAGAAAATATTTCTTCAGTTTGAAATATATCTTTAAGGTGTTAGAATTTTATTGTATTTCTTTATTTTATTATAATTAAAGCTATCTATAAAGAGTTAAGGAGAATGGCATCAAAGCTATTTATTTTGATACAACGTATCTTAGAAAAGTATAATACTACTAAACTTGTTGCTATTTAGCAAATGAATGTAAAATATAATAAAAATAATATCGAATATAAAACTTATAAGTATCTTTATTGATACTTATAAGTATCAATAAAGTGGGTATATATACACAATATAAAGTGGGATAACACACTATAAAGTGGGAAAAGAATTTTTTTTTCAGCGATCTATACGCTTCGTCACTGACGGTATTTATTACTAAAATTATATACTGCTAAATATCTTATATAAGATAATTTTTTTTCTCCTATATAAAATTAAAATTAATTATTTGATAATCAAATAAAAAAAATTATGCTTCGACGAGATTCGATCCGAAGACATGAAGATTCTATGCCGACGCTCTACCATATTTGCCATTGCAAGACAAATGTCATAGTAGAAGCATTGACTTGTTTCTTAATTCATCCGGTAAATTAAATGGTTGGAATGCAGTTCAGCCCAACCAGCCTTGGTAACAGGAATTATTTGGCGATATTATGCCAAATGTGGCTCCCCTGTTCCTCTTCGCGGGCTTAACGTTGAGCCAAAAGAAATCGCCAAGTTTGGCAATTTTTGAAATCGCGCCAAGTGGTTGGGTTGTACTGCATTTTCCCCAATAAAATTTAATTAAATGAATTAATATTTGAAAAAAACTGTATGAACATCAAGTATCATCCACTGCAAGTTTAAAAAAATGTATTTGAACTTGAGTGGATGAATAAAAAGTATTTTATTAACAATTGAAAATTTTAACAAGATATATATATATATATATATATGTATGTATATATATAGTGTGAGCTAATAGTAAGAATTTAAAAATATCGCATGAAATATTTTGGTGACTCAGCGACACCATTTCCTCTTTAGTTTTATTTTATTAAGATTGAGATACCGCGTATAAGATGACATAGAAGTACTGAAGTGTAATAAATCAATTAATTTCTATATTCTCTAACCAAACAATAAATATTTTTGTTCTCTTCCTCATAAAGTTATTATTAAAATTGATTTTTAATGCAAAGACTCAAAAGGTGAAGTCAAATGCAACCTTGTGTGTATGTATGTTTCTTTATACTTAAGTAAATTTTTTTTAAAAAAATTTCTTGACTGATACGGCTCCTAAAATTATTCGGATAGGAAAGAAATTACAAAATATTCTTTTTTAATGTCCATATATACTTGTGGTAGAAGGTTTTATAAACCAATTATTTTAATTAAAGACTGAATTTTGATAGTTACTATGAAACAGATATTGGATATTATATTAATTTTAATGGAAACTACTTTTTCCATTTTATATTAATTTTGTAAATGTACATATTGTTCGGCTAATTTTATGGATTAATTTATTTTCAAAAAAAAAAAAGAATGTATTTACATATTATAGAAGGCAGAATATAATAACCAGTAGACATTTGTTTCAAACTATATTTATTTTTTAAAATTACAGAAATTTTTGAAATTTTAAAATTACAGAAATCGCTGTTATTTGATGCATATCATAGTATGTGGATACTTGCAATCATTAAAAATGGAACCAATTAACTTAAAAAAACTACATTAAATTCTACAATGTGAATGTTTTGTTAAATACGCGCAGTCAATGAATTACTAAGATTTTAATCAAGCTCCTCGTTTGTGATTTTAAGAAATTCAGATTTTTTTTCCAATCAAAAAGCAACTTTATTTGAACCTAGGTATTCTTAAGGCATTAAATTTACGCGTTTGTTAAAAATAAAGTATTAATTAACTATTTGAACTCGATTAATGAAAGATATATTAAGAAACTTTATTCATTCCTCATTTTATTAAAATCGAATTTCAGCATTAAACTTCCTTGGAGCATATTCCGAAAGAAAGGTATTTACAATTCCTTCTACAAGAATACAAGGAATGTTTATATACAGCAGAATTTTTTTTGTATGTGTCTGTCAATCCTTATTACTTCTCTAGTAATGTCGTCCATAAAAAGTTTGGTTTTTCTAGCATGTAACTATTACTTAGGAGAAATACCTTTCTCATAAAATTCCGAAAAAAACAGCATTTCAAGCAGCGCATTTCTTTCCCTGACAGTTTCCATTAAGAATGTATTATTTGTCTTGTTATGTTTATATCGGATTTTACTTTTTTCTCTCAGAGAGAAAGTTCCCATTAATTTACAGGTAACAATTTGATTACAACAGAACAACAACATTCTATTTTTTCTCTTTTCTCAGAATAAGAAAGAATATTGTTTGTTTTCGAAGACCAACTATTGAATCTTTCCCAAATTGAAATGTAGACACTTTGTATTTATTTTGTTGTTCCTGTTCTTATAATTTTCGAAACATATCTTTAAATTAATTGGAGATATGTTTTATAAATTTAATTAAATCTTGGCTATATAATTCAGTAAAAAAAACTGCTATTTAGTATTCGAGAGATTGTTATTAATAAAATAACATTTATAGAACATTCTTGTTATTTAATCTTTTGGTTTAGTTATTTATAAAACTCCTTGAAAGAGTTTTTAAGATGATTGTGAATATCAAACGATTTGCAAGACAAGAATGTTCTATAAATGTGAAAAAATTTCTGACATTGTAAAATATGAATTAAAATAATTCCTTATTCTGATATTTTATTATGAAATAACTAAGATTCTATTGATGAGTAGTTAATTCTTACAAAGTCTTAACTAACTCATACTTTGCCATATAATAATCCTTAGATATAAAGAGTTCTTATACAACCTATATGTTTTAACTTAGTTTTTTCCTTAACATTTAAAACTTATATAATCGAATGTAATTTAAACTAAAACTGCTCTGATACAGTTAAAAATCTTATCTTAAAGAATAGACATAAAAATTGAATTTCTGTGGTCAGCAAACTGAACACAAATGTGGTTTTTCATGTAAGGAGTTTTTATTTGGTATACATTTAACTCTTGTACACAAAGTTTTTGTCATGGAAAACTAATTTTCGCTCTTGAAATAAAGATCAAATCGTTTCTATTGAGTCATGCATTTTAGCTTTCTTACGAATAATATTGTTTATTGCACGATCTTTTAATTTGGAACTAGACAGTATTTCATACAAAGTTAGTTTTATTTTTACTGATTTACGTTTTCATAAAAAAAAAGGATGCACCACAAAATTACCTAACTTTTCAACGAAATTATTAAACTATGTAAGAAAAGCGCTTTAATAAATTAATGAATGAAATATACTCTAGGGCTAGGGTAGGGGTGTTGATTATAGTATAATTAGGGGGTCGATTAGGGGTCGAAGAAGGAATACCAATGCTATTCAATCACCAATTTATTGATAGCAACGCAGCATGTACAATTTTCGTTTGGAATGCCATTTGTAATTACAATATAGTAAGTAAAGGTTTTATAATAGATTATAGCTTAGTTAATTTCTCATTCCTGCATTTTTTTAAAATAATTATTTATCTTTTTTTTTTACCGTTTAATGTATGCGTGTTTCGTGATGGGTTCTCATTTTCAAACTTGTGAGAAATGATTCTTGCTCCGTTTTATTACAAGATGGTCCAAATTAGAGCACAACCTTTTAAATCACGACTGTTTGATGAGCTTTGCGAGGAAAATGAACTATCAAACCAATAATTATTACACAAAATGTTTACAAAAGCTTGTTGAATTGTTTAAACAGTTACAGAACAGTTTTTTTAATCGCATTCCCAAGCTCATGTATGGTTGAATCTGGCTTTTACCATGTTAATTCCGTTTTAACAAAGAAGAGAAATAAATGTAATATGGAGCTCCGATGCGAAGTAAGACTGAAATCAACAAATTTTAAACCAAATATTTCTAATCTAGCCAACAGTTATCAAGCACGTCCTTTTAATTGATTTTTGTAAAAAAATTAATTTTGTCGAAATCAAAAGAGAAAAAAAACTTAATTATTTTTTAAATGAATTAATTTATTGAAGAAAGAGGTAAGTATTTTTTTTTATCACTTTTAATAGAGGGGATCGATAAGAGAATTTTAAACTTTTTTTTTTTTTGGGGGGGGGGGGGTTTAAGGAAAAAAAACGGGGGGCGTCTCCTGCTCTAGGGTAATGTTCAATGTTGATGTAAAAGGATTTTACTCAGAATGCAATTGTACTTTTTCTCCCGAAAATACTTTTTGGCATCAAGTTATAAACTGGAGATTGTTATTTATATATTTTGTGTATTTATCCTTGGATATCATTGTTCCTCGTCCTTGAATGAAAAGGATTTTTCTCAGAATTCAAATGTACTTTTTCCCCGAAAATACTTTTTGGCAACACGTTATAAGCTGTCGAATGATATTCATATATTTTGTGCATTTGTCTTTAGATACCATACATATATTTTTTGAGGATTTTCAGGAGCACATAAGCTTTGCATCTTTTATATATAGTCTCCGAATCTTTATATTTACATCGTTTTTACTTTATCGTTATTACATTTTGAATTGAATCGTTTATTACGTAATAATTTAAAAGCAAAAAAGATGTTTGAAAAAATACATTTAGCTTAAGAATTTTAATCAGAGAAAATTAAGTGTAGTAGCACAGTCTTGGCAGTTAGGCAGAATAGGATGTGTTCAAACTTATGCTTCCAGCCAATGTGATAGCAGCGCATCATGTCAGCTGTTCGGAGGAAGGACTACAATTAAATATTACCGTACATCAAGCGTAATGGGAATTAAATAACATTAAAGCCGAAACATGAACGAATTTTCTTGCCACTATACCGATGACATGTTTTAAAACCAGATCTGTAAATAATTTTTCCTGAATGTTTGAATGAAAACGGGACAATGCTAAGTGTCAAACTTCCCAATCTTTAAATATATATATATATATAAATTTATTTTCTATGTAAATCGATCATCGATCAAGGAAATAATGTTATGGCTTTATTTCCTTATCATGCTGTATAAATTGTTGCTATATAAAGCTTTTATGATGCTATATAAATCCTTGTGTAGGGTTAATTTTACGGATTGAAATAAGAAGTGCAAAATGTATGAAAAGGACAGTATCATCTTCTCTCACATATCTGTACTCATAAACCTTGAGATATTTTGGTCACTAAATAAAACTGCAATGCACCAAAGGGCCTTTCTTTATTATTTTTAAAAGGCGGAAAATTGTGGATTAAATGTTTTCAAGGAGGTTTTTACAACACACACACATGATCAAAATATCAAAATTATAATTCACTAAATATCAGTTATAAACAAATTAAATATATCAATCATAACATCATATATTTATGTCTAAAAGCTATATATTTAAACAAATAAAACACTAAATAAACTAAGTAATATATATACAATTTTCTTTTTTTGGATCAGTTTCTTTCTTAAAGATTTCTTCTTTTACTTTGTGACGAAGTTATATTCCTATTCGCCTCTTGTACCATAACTAAACTAAATATACTAACTCTAAAGAGTCAATAAATCATTCAAAGAGACGTAAGACAGATCTTACACACTGCATTTGTTTCTCAGTTTAGTACTATAACGACAATTGAACACCGACTCTTCCAAAATATCGTCCTAGATATATTCGCCTGTCCCACAAATGTCAAATTAATAGAGTCTTACCAACAAGGCGAAGTTGAGGCTATCTCGACTTCTAGGCTCCACTATGCCGTCGATAATTTGTAGCAATTCTCGACCACGTCTTCGACTATAGAACAACTGTTAAACGTTAGAGTCACTCGACCTCTATCGTGTGTCTCAAGCTTCGCTTATATATTTCATATCTACCTCGCTTCACTTTTTTTCTACCTGTCTCTAATTTAAATACTCACGTTTCATTTTTGGTTGGGAAGAAGTTTATTTAAAGCAATTAATCTTAATTTAATGCCCCAAGGTTAATGAAGAGAAAACCGCGAATAGCCAAAGTCACAACTTTACTTATTTTAACGTTCTTTATAATGAATTAAGATTTTTTTCACTCTTGGTTTTCGTTTCATGTGTAGCGGATTGTTTTGAATGAAATGTAGGTGAATAAGATTAGATTTTTCAATTAAAGTTGTACTTCACATATTTCCCATTTCATTCTTATTTTAAATGAGCAGCAAACCATTATTAAAGGAATAAAATGATTTCATTTCCTTTTACTGTCGAAAGTGCTTTTTCTTTAAAGAAAAGGTTATATTTTAAACAAAACAAATGGATTTTAAACAGTGATAAGCTGACATAATGACAATTTTTAAGAGAAAAAAACACTAAAAGCAATTAAATGGAGAAATAAATCTTAACCTAATTGGTTAGGACATTACCAATTTTTATGATTTATGACAAAATTAACTTCAAAATAATAAAATTAACTTAACATTTTCTAAATTCAGCGTACTGTATTAAAGAGTTATCATTACGCTTCCGTAATCCTTTTTCGTATAATTTTATTTACAGCAATATTCGTATTTGGTTAACTAGGCCCTCTCTTTCTAACTACGAAATTTATGAAAAAACAAAATTTGGGCGAAAAAATTGCATTAAAAAATCGATTGATTGTGACGGAGATTTAAGTAAATATTTTCATTCAAAATGCATATTTAAACAAAAATTTCCATTAAAATATGCACTAAATTGATTAATAAATAATGCTTAATTAAGTAATTTATGTGACATACTTTATTAATGAAAAATATAATTTTAAAAAATTTGAAATTTTCTATTAATTCTATTGTCTTTCATTTCTAGAGGTGAATGGTCACGGCATCAAAGATCGTTTTTGAGTCCTGATTCCACGGATGACATCATTTTATTATTAGTAAAAATTCTATTGTAATATTACCTTTTCGTCGAAAATAGGTTCTTGTCTATGATTATAAAGAGAATGAGTTTAGTATATGAATAGTAATTTCAAGAAAAAATTATTTCTCCTCTTCTTTTCCTTAAAGTTAGCAGAAATTTGAGCTTTTACGTGCGAAAACTCGAAATAATCTGGTCCTTAAAATTAGAACATAACTCTTATGTTAATGTGATGTGACTTAATTAATGTTAATGTGACTTCAAATGCCTTTCAGAAGTAAAATTAAATTGAATATAAAATTATTCTTAATTAACCGGTTAGTTAAAGAGCTTCATATAAATTTCTCTTGGATAATGCTGACATGAATGGTATGAATAATTTAATTTGTTGTGTGTTCAGAACTTTCATATTTTCGCTAAACTGAGGCATTTTTGTATTAAAATGAACCAGTTTAAGTGACTTTCTTTTAAAAAGGCTCGTAAAGAATCTATGAATTTAATGTAATCACTGTTGTTGATAAGTTGCGAGAACAAAATGAGAGTATTTGTTCTTTTTAACATCTTGTTAGAGCAACAGAAATAACTATAATTTATGTTAGCTTTATTAGATTTTAGAAAAATTAATAAGATGATAGTTAAACAACAAAAAAGGAAATGAGGAAGTTAGAGAAAAAGTTAATGTGTCTCTATGACAGGGACAGACAATTAAATGAAGTTAATTACAACATAAAAGTTTATCATACTTAATTTCTGTCAAAAATAATCCTTATCATTTTGATATGTAACACTAAGCTTCTGTGAACAAATAAAATTCGCTATACAAAGTAACAGATCATATTTCTTTTTCAATATATGTTTTCTATCTAATTATTATGATATACCAGGAGGGTTCAAAATGTACCTGTTTTTGACGAGAGATGGCATTGTTAAAGCAAGTTGGTGTTCAGTTTGTGAAATGCGCCTAAATAAATTTGGCATTGCTTTATAAGTTATTTCAGATTTAGTTGTCAAGTCGCACAAATCAAAATTTGATTTCACTTATGTAGAAATATTATCATCATTTTGAGTCGAATTGTCATCTTCAATGATACCTGAATTTTCATTATACACCTGAAACCAAGTAATAATAAAAACAATAAATTGCTTCTTATGAATTTGCTCTAAAGAAAGCGAAGATGGTCTCATCGGCCGAAAATGTTACATCGGCAATTCTTTGAGATGATAAGGGCGTAATAAGTATGGGCTTCATAGAAAAATGAGAAAACAATCAATGGTCAATACTTTAATGGGTTAACCAATTGTAAACGGGTACTTTTATATCTTCTTCGTTGTTTTTTGAAAAACGAGTTTTTAAATCCTAGCTCTTTTCAAGCATTTTCCGATATCATAATGGAAGCACGAAAGCTTAGAAATTAATACACATCATTTATCAAGTTTAAAATACAGTCCGATTTTCATTTACCATGCCGCAGTTCTCATGCTGTCACATTACCAAGTTGAAGTATAATAATAATTTAGGTAGCGACTTGATAAAATATATAAAGGGAGAATGAAGAACCGTACTGAATACGCTAACTATAATTTCAAATAATGGAATGAACTGGAAACTCAAGTAATACAAATACTTGAAGCAATTGCTTGGAGTTCGCGTTATTAAGAACTCCCAACGGGTGAAACAGTGGACTGTATGAAAATTTTATACAGATTTAATCTACAGCGAATTGCTCGACATCGTTTGCGTTCCTTGAATTAATAGTGACGGAAGTACATTAATGCACGTAACACAGGACTTAGTACGCAGTCAAGGTTACAATAATCTGAATATAGCCAAATTAGTGGACAGCGAAAGGAGTTCCGTCGCCAATGACGCTCAAATACGGAAATACAATCGGTAATAGATAAATAACTTTGCATAGAAACATGGTTCTCTAAAATAGATAAAGCAGATATATTCGAAATGGACAGTCTAATACTTCGTTCAGAATTCTTACATCTGCTTCTCTAATGTTTCTCTCAGTCACTGGAATGGTGTGAATAATTCTGCCTCTGGAAGTGACGTCATAACCCTTTCCCTTCGTCTTTTTCCTTGTTTAGACAGAAGTGATACTATACTGTGATAACGGACCCCAAGCTATTCTCCTTGTTATATAATAACATGTTGAGTAATTTATATCCTACTGGATTGTTATATACCTACCAATAAGAAACCACATGGTCTACAGATCCTCTCTGTTTTATCTTTGCGTTTTGAGTTCTTACTGGAATGTTATCTAGTTAATCGCATTCATTATCAAGTTTTATAAATTGGATAAAATTAATATAATAATAAATTAAATTGAATTATTAAAACGTAAAATTACTATAATTAGCATTAAGTTAACATAAAATTATGTTTATTTTTTAAGACTTAGAATGGGTATTGTATAACATTGATTTTAGCTGCGGAGTTTGTAAGACGGTAATTAAACATTTTGCATACAGAAGGCAATTTAGAGACTATTTGATTAATTTAAAAAGTTGAAGATGTTTTCAATAAATTAGAAGCAATTTTTTTTATTTTTCCTCTGACGGCAGCCGGATTAGATATTATTTTAATTTTTTTTTTTCATTTTTAATTATTTGATTTTTTTAATCTGAATAAATTAGATTGAATTGTTTCAAAAAAACTATAAATTTTGTAATAAAAATTGATCAACAGTATGTTTATTCGAAAATTATTTTCAGTTAATATTTGAATATCAAGTTAAAATTCCTACAACAAGAATTCTTTTCAATCAAATTTTATATGAACAGAAAATGAATTTAACAGCCTTATTTTCCCCATAGACCCATTTCTTAAGATTTACCATAAAACTAACAATATCTTATTCTGAACATATTCTTTTTCTTTTTTTTTTGTTTCTAATGTACGGAAAAATTGATTTAAACTTTTAAACAATAATGATAAATATTAGCTATTTTTTTGCAAAACTCTCTAACGCATAAAATATATAGAAATGAAATCATTATTTTTACAACTGAAAAAAAAATCACTATTATTAAAGTAATATTTTTGAATGTACTGTGAACATTACTATTTACTTAAACATAATTACTCTACATTTCAACTTTTTAAAACGCTCTATTGACTACTTCAAGAAACAAAATTTTATGTATGGTATGTCTGTGAAAAATTTACAGCCCTTTTTTTACTCAGTGAGTTTGACTATATTCTTTGGATAAATAATCTTGTACTTAACTTATTTCAAACATTTCTTTCTATATTTAATTTTTGATGTACAGAAAAATTGATTTAAATTTTGATCATTAAAGATAAATAAAAAATACCAGCTGTTCATTCAAAACTTTCATACGCATACAATGTACTGCGAAAGAAATGATAATTATGTTCACAACTGAAAAGAAGCTATGTTTATCACAAAGTTTTTTTAATTTGTTGTGAAATATCAAAAAGTATTTTACTAAATGTCTCTGAAGAGGTATGTTAATCGTATCATCTATTAACACAGTAGGAAACACTAGAAAGTCTCGCATGATACTGAAAAGTTGATACGATTCTCTGGCTCTGATTGCATTAAAGTAATGTAAAAAGCGAAAAATTTAATTTCCTTATATGGCAATTGAATAATTTCGAAAATGTATTGGTAATACGTGTATGGAACATGAACCTGATTAAGTCACACTTCAGGATTATTCAGAATTGATAAACCAATTACATCTCAGTGTTGGTGAAAAGTTCTTCATAGACTTGTGTACTTTTTGAAAATTTCATTTTAAAATTTCATTCTGTTTTGTATCTCTTATATATTTACACATACAAACATCTTAGCTCACATTCACTTTCGCACGTTCACTTAGATCAGCGCAGTTGGATTTTTGAAACTTCACCATTCATCTAAAGGGCTGCAACGTGAGCACACTTGAGGGATGGAGTGGTATCTCTGTACTCCACAGCCGAGACAAAATATCCAGAGCACTTTAATTGCAAGCATCTTGAATAAATTGATTTTTAGCATCTTGATCACCTTAATTTGATACCATCTAACATAATATATAAAAGCAATATTGTACTTCTGAGAGACCAAGAAATTAGGATAAGCAAAATTTAAATTCTTTGGAATGCTCAAATTCGAAACGTCAATAGTCTTATTAGGAGTGATATCAATTATTTTGGGGGAAATTAACAAATTATTTTTCCATTTTCGTTAGGTAATTAAGCTGTAACATCCTTAGAAACAGTAAAGAATTTAAATCATTCAAACCTCAAATTTGTATGCATATTTTTCCATACTTGCTCCTAGTGCATTTAAAATACTAGTACAGAAAATTACTTTCGCTGGCGCAATCTAAAATCGCTTTCAATGGACTTTGTCCCTGGGAATCGCTGACATAAACTAAGGAAATATTTACGAAAACTCTTGTGTGTGTGGTATTTCAAGGGGAAAAATAAAACACTGAAATTAATATTCTCTTGCATTAATACACGAGTAAATCATTTTCGAGTTCTGCTGTCTGCCATATAATCTTGAGCTGCAGATATTTTCTCCTAAATTCTCAATACACGACGCCGTGGAATACTTGTGATGAAGAATATATATATCCATATATTTGCGGTCTAAATAAGAACTTTAGAACTGCTATTTAGTTTAACATATTTACTTACACAATAATAACACTTTTTCATAAACTTTTCACAGTGTTGTAATGCCCAAGTTTTATTTTAGGAGCCCTCATTTATACGGCATATCATCACTAGTTATGTTTTAGATGGTTTATTTTCTGTTTATAAGAAAAAAGTTTGATCCCTTAAAATGAGGCTTTGATATATTGACATAAATACTATTAACGATTTGACATCTTTGTCCTAAAAGTTTTGAAATTTGGGAACTTCGTTATCCTTTTAAGTTCATATAGTTTTCACGTTTCTCGGTCAAGTTTTTCCAGAAGACATTTGACAACAAATCAGTATAAATTTGTCTGTTACAAATTTAAACGTTTTAATGACCTATAATTTAAGTTAATACAATAACGAATAGCAATGGCTTTTAGCATATTCATGTTTTATTAATTGACTTGTAAGAATATTTTAAATAAGAGAATCAAACACACATGATTCTGCCATTTTCGCATCTTTTCTGCGAGGAACATAAATGTCATCAGTAGTTTCAATAGCTTTATAGCACTTTTTAATGAACCACGTAAATAAAAAAATGCCCTTTTATTTTCAGATAGTTCTGGATTTTTATGAATGAAAAGTACGAAACTGTTATTTTTAAAAACATTCAATTCCTGAAACTTACCTTTTGGTTTGGTTTTATTAACGTTGTACTAGAAGCAACACGAGGGATATTGACGACGGACCTCGTAATTTTGAACCTCGGTCAAGTGACGAGAACGACACCTGAGCTGGCACCCCTCTCTCCTGATTTTCACACCACGTCGGTGGGAAGACTTTGGGCCCCGATGCATAAGCCCCGCTTACACAGTGGGTCTTTTGTGGCATCAAGGCTCGAACCCACGACTCAACGAAAACCGCTGCCCGCGAGTCCGATGCTTAACCACTAGGCTTTCGCAGCCACCCTCAAACTTACTAATTTCCTGTAAAAAGTTGTACTTCAGGTGATTTGTTCGGAGCCTTTTTTGGCTGACCACCAGTGTTAGAAAAGTCCGAAGAAAAAATGGTATGTCATCTATTCATTTTATTTTTAATGATATATTAATACCTCTGGGGGTACTGAATCAGGGTTGTCCCGGGATTCTGATCTGGATCTAAAATTCCGGGATCTCTGCGATCGTGCTGCCATCTGTTAAGGCAAAAGTCGGACTTCTTCCTCTGGATCCTACGATCCTCGGATCTAATGAAACCGCAAAAACAATCCTTGCCATGACTCGTAATTTACGGGTTCATGGACTTGCTATGATGATAATGTACAGCAAAGTGATATATCCAACAGCAACAAAATTTTTATTGATATTGGTTTTGAGACTTCCCTCTTTATTTTGTAATTTATATTTATTTTGTGAGCGTCATTTTTGTCTCCCCAAATACTCCTTCCGATGGAGTTTGGTAACATTCCTCCTTCGAATTTATGCTGAATTTTTATCACTTCAATTTCCTTTTCAAATGCCGCAATTTCTACAGAAATGTTTTCTTTTAAAGTATTGATAACCTTTGTAAGTTGTCCTCTCAGGTTTGCTATTCAGCTTTCTAATATAAGACATTTTGGACTTGTGTTTAATTTTGTTCTTAAAAGGAATCAAAGTAGTATCTATCTATAAGTAACTCCGGGTGGCAGGAATCAAATATTTGGAGATTGTGTAATTAAGAATTCGAATGCGTTGAAATGGTGAACTGTATTAAAGATTTTATATAGAATCAATGATAAAATCTGCTGCGAATTGGATGGCAATATTTGCATATGTTACATTGATAGCGACGCGAATACATTAACACACAAAACAAGATAGCGATGCGAATACATTATTTTTAGCAGCCGAAGTTACATTCATTTGAATATTGACAAATTAACTTACCATCTGAAAAACTCCGTCACCAGTTGCGCTCAAATACATACAGAACAGCACTCTTGCTCATAAATTTTCATATGACCTTATTCGAAAGAATTATTAATAATCTTTGAATATGAATATAATGTATTGAGGAATAGTACGCCGCAGCATTGTCCAAGACATGTGCGAAGCTTAACACGTAACCAGAATAGCTATGTGATAAGCTGACTGATGCTGTTCAGAAAGGAAAATAACTGCACATAGCTGAGAACTGAGCAGCACATCGTCTTACAGACGATGTATTACGGACTCATTCTGAGGACAACATTGTTTAATAACATCTATAATCGAAACTGAACTAAATGTTTTGATTTAATGTTGCCAGAGGTTTTCATAGAGGTGGTCCATCCTTTCAGAACTCTGAATATAGCATTCACTGACACCCACACAGTGGCAGTATTATTTAAAATAATCATCGAAGCACATATAATTAACATTTCATCAATAGAAATACGTCTTATCCATAGATGAGTGCTATTTAGTTGACTAGGGATTTATGGTATTTTCCATTATGTGATTTAGTAACCATGGTAAACTGACTCCAGATCAGAAGGTGATCAAACTTCACTCAAAAAGACTGCCACGCATATCTAACAATAACTATGCTTTTATTAAAAACATTTAAAAGAACTCAAATGAACGACTGACAGAAGAGACGACCTTGAAACCAGAATGCTTTTCATCTCATTCCTTGTATGTTTTCAGTGCCACCTTAATTAGCGGTAGCAGAAGGACTATAGTTCTCTTTAGCTTAAGGTGACCAGATGTCCCGCATTTTAACAATTCGTCCCGCGTCCCGCGGGGTCTTAAGAAAGTTCCGATTTTTAGAAAGAAAACACGACAAGCAAGGGAACGACGTGAGAACGAGAAGGGAATATACAGTTTTTGGCTTCATGTGGCTATTTCACCTGGATATGAGCTTTATATTATTTTTGAAAATTTTATTTTGTTGAACTTTTAATAATAAAAATAATTATTGAGAACTGAATATCAGGAACTGCTTATGAAAGTTCGCCTTGATCAGTTGCTAGAATTCGACCACCATTGTGTGGACTTAAGGAACTGTGGCATTTTTTGGCATTGGCTGCGACGAAAAACATTTTGTAGCTGTAAAATGAAGAGAGAACACTTTGTACACTTCTACAGATTTTATTCTTATGACGGCATGTTTCACTAGCAATCTAGCATCATTTGGAACATTTTTGTATAGGAATTACATTTTATACAAAAATTGGTAATGGAGGGAAATTTTAGAGAGGAGAAGGGCCAGGGTGTTAGGAGTTTGTTGGTCTCCCATAAAGTAACGCCTTCGCATATTGAGTTTTGTAACTGTCTCTCATACGATACATACCGTACTGCGTGCTTGTGCTAGTTAAACAAGTGATGTCAACAAATTAGCTATTCAGATGATTTAGGTAAGTAATCTATTTATTTGTTTCATAAATACATAAATTTTCTTGAATTTAGCCCACAGTACTCGTATTAGTTTAATTTTATAGCGGTGTCAAAAAATCTAGCTTCAGCCTTGAAAGTGACACTCTAGAGGATTAAATTAAAATAATTTTTGAAATATATTTGCTTTATAACAATCAAATTAATTTAATTTTCAAACTAACATATTAAATATGTTCATGTAATTATGTAAGTACCTTCTTACAGTGTTTTTGAGCAATATGTATTCAATAATTTATAACATAATTAAAAAAAAAATTCAGATTTTTTAACATAATGTATAAGAAAAGAGGATGCAAATTCACCTATCATCTAAGAAGTGAAATTCCTTTTATTAGAAAACCAAAAGCAATTACATTGCGAATTGGGAGAAATGTAATGGCGAATTTTTTATTTTGCACGGTGGGGGGAATGATATTTCAAAGTACTTGGAGACAGAAATATAAAAGATATTTAAATACTGCTGTATCTTCCTCCAAAATACAGGTTTTTTTTAAAGAAAAATGACTTATAGAGACGAAGAAAATAAACTAGCATTAGCAGAAAGACTTATGTCTTTTCATATTATTTTTCATAATAATTCCTTCATATCTATGGATTGTACAACACAAGTTATCAAAAAAGTTATACGACAAAAAATTGCCTGTGCTAGAACAAAATCCGATGCAATTGTGTGTGATGTGCTTTCCCCATATGTATTTTCGGAATTGAACAAAATCGTTAAATTTCATATCTATATTCTGACGCATCAAATACTCAGGATGTAAAGCTATTTCCAACCATTATTAGAATTTTTTTGATTCAGAAACTGGAATAAATATTAGCATTTTAGATGTTGTACCTTTGCCCAGCGAAACTTCTGAAATAATTTACAGTCCCAATATTAATATTGAGGAGAAAAACAATTTAAAACACAAATTAAATGATTGCATATTGTGCAGACAACACAAACTCAAATTTTCGAGGAAAAAGTGAGAAGAGGTACAAATAACATTTTTTATAAATTAAACGAAAACCGTAATCAAAACATTAAAGGTGTGGGTTGTGCAGCGCACAT
The DNA here is from genome assembly GCA_019974015.1 of Nephila pilipes. NCBI lineage: Eukaryota > Metazoa > Arthropoda > Arachnida > Araneae > Nephilidae > Nephila > Nephila pilipes. The sequence continues at coordinate 63,328 of BMAW01028817.1, read as the reverse complement.
AATACATAACGCCGTTTAAACAGCTGCTGATCTGTTGCGCGCAGATGGGGAAAATATTGTTTTTAAAATATATTCTTAATTCTATATATACAACTGTGCATGTTGAAATGCTGAAAGAATTTTGTGAAACTGCAGAAGTCGAATATCAGAAAATACTTGGATATAGTAAAACGTTCTGGTGAGCTCTTATGCCAGCTGTGGAAAGAATTTTGAAATTATACAATCCTTTGAAATCGTACTTTATATCACAAGATAAATATCCTAGCATTTTAGAAGAGTTTTTGGTAAAAGAATCCTTAAAAATTTGGCTAGAGTTTATGCGCAATCAAGCAGCTCTTTTTCAAAATGCTATAAAAGTTATTGAAGGTGACACAATTTCTGTAATCGAAGTTCAAATAAAGTTAACAATTTAAAATTTCTGTTTCAAAAGTGGTTAGAAAATATTTCTCTTCCGTTAAGAATCCATAATAGCATAAGCCAGCTAGAAGAACAGATTAAATAAATCGTGCAGATACCATGAATCATGTTAAAAAGTTCTGTAGGAACTGCATAGATTATTTAGAAAAGTGGACGTTACATTACAATGATACTGAACATTTTCATTGGGTTACATTAAAACATGAACTTAATTGGAATGATGTGCAAAAATCATTCGATCATATTACTCAAAATTCCCCAAATAGTAACATTTCCGAAAATGATATTTTTAATGAGAAACCATTATTAAAAAATATATTGGTGAGGAAAAGGTTAAATCTTGAGCTTCAGCACAAATCACAATAGAGCACAAATGGTTAGAAATATTTCATTATTTTGAAATAAATCATGTTCCGTATAATAATGGTCTGAAAATTGTGGAATATGAGTTGTCCCTACCAAGAAATGATGCTGCTACTGAACGCGTTTTTTCTACTGTAAATAAAGTGTGGACATCAAAAATATCACAATGAAGTGTTGAGCTTTGAAAGCCATTTTATGTGTGAAATATAATTTAACAAATTCAAGTGAAAAATTTCATGACCTTTTTAACAACGACAGCAATCTACTAAAAAAATTAACTCAAATAAAAATATACCAAAGAATAAACTAATGCTTAACATAATTTCTTAATGTATTATATTTGTAAATTGCACTTGTGTTTTTAATAAAAAAAATATATTAAAATACTATTTTTGCGTTCTAAATTTTTCTTGCTCAATACAGACCAAATTTTTAATCAAGAAGCCCCCCTCCCCCGATCAATAGTGCCCCGGTTTATGAATGTTAAAATCTGGTCACCTTACTTTAGCTTCACATCATTTGTACATGCTTGCCTTGCCTGAATAGCCGGATCGTCATCATAGTGGTAGAATAGCAATTGGTTGGTGGTGAACACCAGTCGCCAAAGATTCTGTATCCAGCCGATTCTGACAGATTGACAGATGAGTACTATGTAGATGTCAAGAGTGTTTCTGTATTCAGGTGATTGTGATATCTAATAACATCAGGGACAGAGACCATGTTCTGTCTGTTTCTTTGAGGGTAGATATTATTAGGAACCAAAGAAATTATTGTAAATAAAAATCACCATTAAACAACGCGTAATCTTTTTTGCAGCAATAGCTCGATATTCGTTTTTTTGAAGCAATAATGTCAATCAATATTGATGACGAAGACGTTGGAAAATAATGGTACCATTAAGAAAAATTGGCCAACACATTTTCTTAATATCATTGATATAAAAGTTACGGATTATGCCGTATTAAAAAGAGAAAAATACTGCAATGAAGCCGAGACGATGCTTCCTTGTGATGGAAACAAATTATTTGGATACCGCCAGGAGGCGTCTTGTCTCGTGTAATTGATAGTGCACGGGTTCTTGGGAATCATTTCAGAGAACAGTTACAGTAACATTACAGAGTTGGGTTAATCCTTGTTTTGATGTTATTTCTCCTGACCTCTAAAGCGGGTTAAAATATGGGCTGTTTGGAAGCCTTGTATGATTTGTAAATAGTGTAATTATTTGTTTATGTGTTATCGGCGCGTAGAGACTGTAAATAAACGTGTTTAAAAAGAACTAGCTCTCCAGCTTTTCTTTGTTGGATTATTATTCATCACAATCCTTGCAACTATTCTCTAATGAAGGAAAGGAAACATATACAGAGATTTCATCAGTCAGTCAAGGAAAACTGAGGCAATTGTATCTTTTACTTGGCGATCATTTTGGTGACTAGTCGAGAGACTTGGTGACTTTGGTGACAAAAAAGATGTTTCCAGAAAATGCTGGAATTCAGGCGATATCTCCATTGAAAAGGAAATTACGGATTTTTCCTGAATTTTCTTTGTGACGTCATACCTGGACGAAGTGCTTTTCATAGTAAAGAGATTCGAAGCCACGGGGACCGATCGGGAAATCGACTGGAAGCGGTCGGCATTGGCTGAGTGGATGACAGGGAAACAATCAGTTGCTCGGCCGAGGTAATTAGTGGAAGCGGCCGATATATGTCGGGGAATTTTCCGGAAGCTGTAAGAGTCTGTCTTGGAGATGTAAAGTATTATTACGGAAATGTGTCCTCAGAGGGAACTAATAAGCTGGTGCGTTGAACATGGCTGATATAACTGTGACTGTCATTACAAGTGTTATTTTTGTTTCTGTTTCCGTGTTATGAATCTGTAGAAACGCTGTGTTTCTTATTTGTGCTATTACTGACCAAATTCTGTTATTTATGGGTAGTTTTGTCCAGAATGTTCGTGAATAAAGAGTCATTTTCCATTATCTTCCGTGTTAGACTGATCTCTCTCGTACACCTATATGAGATCGGAGAATGTTTGTGACAGTACTTTAAATAATATGCTACAGGAGTTCTTGGAGAAACCAATTTCAAATCAACAGTTTAGAAAAATTTCTTTTCCTTTTATTTATTGAAAATAAAACAAATTCTTATAAAATAAAAATGGCTCAAATTACAATACGAGTAAAATGGGAATGGTTGCATGAACTTGTCAGAACATTTAAATAAAAAACTTTAAACGTGAATTTATCAGAAAAACATTTGTGCAGGTTTAATTTCTTATATTAACTTCCTTCAAATGAATTTTCCGCATCAGCTGTCCAAAAATACAGTCGAAGAAACAAAAAGAGCATTTATTTGGAATGTTTATTTCTGAAAATTGCATCATTGAGGTGGAGTTGAACACACAAGTTATGAAAAATCACCGGTTCATGGTATAAATTTAGCTACGGTTATTTTCATTTGACAGTCTACGAATTTCGAAACTCTCGAAGGAAAATATCATCACGTAAGTTTCAACGTACTGTAATATTTACTCTCATCACACCCAGGAGGAGAGAAGGCGTTACCGTACACAAACCGGGATGGTATGTTGATTTGGGTCAAATACCCGGATTCTGTCGCAATGTCGGTCAACAGAATCGTGTTTATTGGATGGTGTGCTATAAACCCTCTTATCTATAGAAAAGGGGAGGGAAGAATTTAGACATTTGCTCTAACTTAATCGATCCAGACTTATCGTGCTCCATTAGATTTATAATGGTGAATAAAATTGATTTAAATTATTTATTTTAAGTGTAATGCCCATTATTTAACGTTAGCTTCAACATTAAATCTGGGCTCTATTTTTTTTTTTTTTAAAAAAACGTATTATAACATAATTGCACAAATATATACACGCAATAAAATACTCGTTTAATGAAATATTTGAGCTTCCCTATTCTTTTTGTAAACTTGTATTGTCGGCAGGTCTTATAAACTACTGATTTGGTTTGAGGTAATTTTTTATATATTAATAAAACTTTTAAACTTATTAATTTCACAAGGAATAAAATTGTTTGTAAATGATCCAAATAATGAAATCAACGTTGGTGTTAAAGAATCAATTCCTACATTTCTATTAAATGTACTATTACCACATTGATACAGATTTTTTACGAGTTTTAAATAAATTAATTTTAAATAAATAATTAAGCACGAGATGAATTATTAGGGATACATTATATTGATTAACAAGTTAATAAAATTATAATATCATTAATATTACATAATTACCCTTATATTTAGGTAGAAAACCAACTATGCAAATAATAATATGTTAAAGGAGTAGATATATATTGATAATTTTGATATTCAAAGTAATGTAAATAATATGAAACGTGAACATCTGGGTAAATTTATGGATAAAATCTCATAAATGTAATACGCTTCTTATTTGATTGTAAATTTATTTTATTATGTCTAAACGGTTTAATTTAGTTTACTTAGTATCAGCACAAAATTAAAATTTGATAAGAATAGAAGAATAGAAAGGAATCAAAAGCAAAGCTAAATTACAACACGTTACAACATGTGGAATTTTAATAATATAGAATTTAAAAGAATAGAAAAGAAAAGACGCGAATTTTCAAAACTATAACTCAATTTTTTCATGCAATAATAAGTAATTCTTTCTGTCTTCAATACTTCGTGAGTTTGAAATTATAACAGAAGAAATCTAAAGCTAAAATATGGTACTTTACGACACGAATTTGAAAAGCTGTTTGAAAAGTTCTAATTACTCATCTGCAGAGATATGAGGTCCATAAACTATAGTGACTGTTGCATAATTCCCACGCCATTGTGCCGTCATTTTGCCAAAGGGCTTTGCTTGTGCACTAAGAGCTCAGGGGCAGGCAAGAAGCCAAAATGTATGTTGTGGAAGGCGGAGATAGCCTAATAATGTATCGACTTTTGATTTGCTACTTTGTTTAAATTAAATTTGTTAAATTTTATGGAAGTTCTTATTGCATTTATCCTACACTTGAGCCACCATCTGCAAGTGACACAGGAACTTAATTCCCCATCGATTCGAAGACTTTCAAGCTCACGTGTCTGTCTTCCGATGTACGATTGATTTTAAATAATGGGAAAATATTTTAATTTTGATCAACAAAAATTAAACTTAAGATTGTATTGTATACTTAAAGCCAAATTTTACGATTTAAGGCTACACGGTACTCTCTTTCAAAAAAATTTTTTGGAGACAGTAATATTAAAAGTAACTTATGTATTGTTTTCATACTATATTATTAAACTGATTCTGAAAATAAAAAGTCAATTTAACTAGTCCTTATTTTAAAATTTAAAAAAATTTAAAAATTTTGAAGTTTTTTTAAACCCTTATAAAATACACAATTTTTGAAATTTTTTAATTATTTTGAGTGATTTATATTTCATACATTATTGCAAACAAAAGTTAGTATGGATTTAAAAATCTGTTCCCTTGTTGATTTTTAATAATTATTTTTCTAGCTAAACCTGGAAAAAACAGGAAAATTTTTAAAATATTAACTTTAACATTTTTTAAAAAAATAACTAGGGATCCCAGACCTAAATCCATACTAACTTTTATAGAACACATATATCTCAGTATGTATAAAAAATTTCAAGACTCTATCTTGAACAGAAAAAAAGCCTTAGGGATTAGAAAACACTTACATCTTCAAAAATAAAAGTCTGAGAAAAATGCATTTAAAGTTTTTAAAGGCATAAAACAAAAACTAATAATGCTTGCAAAGATCTAAATTTTTAATATATTATTTAACTACTTATATAATATATGAAAACACTACTTTAATTAAATATTATGGCAAATATTTTTATTTATTCAAAATATGTTATTGCAAAATATCGATATAGCATTTGTTACGACGACAGATTATTCAGCTTAAAGTTAACATAATAATTTCACAAAAGTTTTAAAACACAATACACTTATAAAAAATAATAATGATATAAATAAAAGTTTAAAAAAAGTTAAAAACTACCAGGTTTGTACATAGCACCTAACTTTTTCTGAATTTTAAATCGACGCAATTTAGCAAATTTTATTTTTTTCTGCGCAACTTTAAAATTTGCAGATTTCCTTTTCTTTCTGAAATAGGTTCTCCTACAATGAATAAAGTACACTAAATGTTCTGATGACAAACTTGTTACAAATTCAATTAGCATCCTGAAATGTTTTTAGAGCTTTTAATGTTCCAACAATAAATTCAGGTATTGCACTCGACATGGCAATCAACACGACTCCTAGAAGCTGTATTTTCTTTGGAATATTTGTCCCATATCATCGAATGTAATGCTTCATTAGAATTATGTGTCAAACCTCTGACACATGTGCTTAATAATTCAGTTTATGCTAATCGCTGATAAATAGGCAAGATTTTGGGCAAATATTCTTCGTTGATTGTTATTTTTACCCAATCTTTGTGAATACCTGATTTTTTTCCACGTGCTAATGATAACTGGTAAAAACACCAAGAGTCAAAGAGCAAGATTGTGTCCCGGAAACTAATACTCTCAGATCTTTCCCATAATTTCAAAGCTGCATTTACTTCCATTGCACTAGATGATCCGACATGTGTTGTACTACAAACATTTTGTTGTCCTTTGTACCAAATACGAAATTCAGCACTTTCTTCTCCAAGCTCAAATTTAGTCTGTTCACATTCTCCACGCCGCTTTGACATTACTTCGTAGTCTATCACAAAGCCAGTCAGCAAGTCGATAACATATCCTATTCCGATATTTGACGTTGACGTATGTTCTCTTGTCAACCAGCTTCCATCATATGACATTCCAATACCGACTATATCTTTATCATTCCTTGAGCCCTACGCCTCAATGACATCTTTACGAATATAAAGCAACGGCTGATTTGACCCAACAAGATGTCCAATCTGAACTTTTGGCTCATAATGTCTTTTAAAAGTTTTACTAAACATTATATTTCAATTCATATGCATGCAGAATTTTTCCAACGATGAGTAGCCAAGTCACAAACTTAACATACCTTGCACTAATCTCATATTTACATCAAATGGAACATTAAAAAATTGATGCTTGCTAACATTTGATATTTGATGTAATATAGCATCAATTAATTGTTATGAACATGTTTCACTCTAGGTTTGGTCACAATTAACACATACAACATTCACTTTATATGCAAATCTATTTCTTTGACCATAGCAAAGTTTTAAAGATGCAATATGACAAATATTGCTTAAATTATCTGTAAACAAACATTCAGTATCCACTATAATGTAATTTGAAACATACTTTTATCTGCAGCACTCGTATTCAAAACATTTGTTTTCTGAAGTTTTGTAGTTATTTAGAATTGTCATTTTTAGCAGTACTCCATCTCTTAGAAATGTTGCTTCTCTTCTCAAGCTATGAAAGTTTTGTCCGTGGAATTTTCTCAACAGAAGAAACTTAACTTAAACAATTTAAAAAAGCTTTTAAATTATATGCAGAATAAATATTGGTCTTGAGAAATACCTTTTCTTATCAATTTTGGCTAAGTAACTATAAGCACATCAAGAACTCAAAATATAAACAAACATAAATGATTTTAGTAGTGAAAGTTGAAGTTAATATCTACTTCTCTGCAAGTATCGATATTATTTAAAAAATATCAGTAATTAATTAAATTTAAGAATGGAAAAATGCTTTAAAATGAAACCGAAACTAACCACGCCCCCCTCAGCTGTCAAAAATAGTGACTGACAATGCTCAGAAAACTTCAAATATCTTAAAAACTAATTGGTTAATAGATCTAAAATTTGGGGCCAAGATTCCCAAATGTATGGGCTACAGGAAAATGCAAAAAAAAATTTTTCGATAAATTTGTCATTTTTAGGGTACTGTGTAGCCTTAAAGCTAAGTTTAATCAATGAAAGGTAACTTCATCGCAAAGAAATGTAGAATTCTTATCTATCTATATTTTGATCATTTTGAAAAGATATATACTGATAAATTAAATTTAATGCACTATTACTATCGGAACACACCCAAATTGTAAGTTTCTTTGATTTTTAGTATATCAACATCGCGAATTAGAAGCAACACGAGGGGTGTTGAAAAATTCTCAAGGGATTGTTTAAATTTATTAACGTCGCATGAGAAGCAATACGATGGCTATTGGCGACGGACCTCGTAATTTTGAGCCTCGGCCAAGTGACGATGACGACACCAGAGCTGACACCTCCATCTCCTAACTTTCACACCATGCCAAAGGGAGGATTTTGTGAGCTTCGACAGATTTGACGTACATCAGCCCGGCTACATGACTTATCTTTGGAGGCATGAAGACCTTAACCCTCGACTTGTTAACCGCCGGCCGCGAATCCTCGACCATGACCACTAGGCTACCGCGGCTGCAAATGCTTAAGGGAAATGGAGCTAATCTAAAAGGTCTTAGGATTATTAACCGGTCTCTCTGGAAACGAAACCGCAACCCCCCCTAATTAAAAAAAAAAAAAACTTTTTATTAGGTATAGTAGGCAGTAACAGTACTTGTTGAAACAAATAATATAAGAGATTACATAAATGAAAATTACAAACTTTAGAAAATTTTACAATGTATTTACCGAGCAGGAAATGTACGAGACAAGAATAAATAATTAACAGTCGCATTTTTTAGCAGAAACAATACAATTAAAAAGGTCCACACATTCCTGAATTAAAAAACGATGCATTGGGGGGGGGAAACAACAAATACAAAGTATACTGTTATAAACAACAGGGAAAATTGAAATATTCTGAAAGTGTAATAAAAAACATAAGCAATTAAGAAATTTGTTGAGTAATTTTATGGATCGTAAGAATATAGGATTTCAACTTGAATTGCATAATGAAAATTTCACACACAGACAACAGCCAAATAGAAGTAGTAAATATTATTGGAGGTGGACCTCGCAATCTTGAAACTCGGTCAAGTGACGAGGTTGATATCTGAGCTGGTACCTTCATCTTCAAACTTCCACACCATGCCAAGGGAGGACTTAGAGCCTCGACAGATTTTATGGGCATCAGCACTGGTACTCGGAGTTTCTTTAGTGGCTCCATGACTCGAAAGCCGGCTGCGAGTTCCCGATTGTGACCACTAGATCTTTATGGCTACACCAAAACTGTAAATAATTTTTACATTTATTTACAGTATCACATGAATTTTTATTCGATTTTCTTGAAATTCAACAAAAAATTGCTTTCATTTGTATAAACTAATCTTATGTAGCAGCATTTGTAAAATGATAAATATGTGGATGAGCAAAGCTTTTTTTTTTTTTTAAATTTCAGTTACAGCTTTTCTGTTTTCAGGAAAAACAAAATATACAAAATACAAAAATATAATTTAAATTTAGGTTTTGTGGAACATTTTTAGAATTTAGTTTGTTCAAAACAATTGCGAATTGTTTCATTTGCTTGATTTCTTTAAGGTTTAGTTGTCAAATATTTTTCGTTGTTCTTACAATGAGGGAATCAATGGCAAATAAAATCTTTTTAGAATATATATACAACATTTTAAAACATTAAAATGAATTAATATCTTAGTGTTCTAAGTAAAAAGTAAGAGCTCCCTTCATTGATTTAAAAAATCGCTAGGTAAGCTAATTATTATTGATAAAGAAATGGAACATTCTCCCTCAAAATTTACAAATGAGGTAAAGCAATAAAAATAAAATGAATTTTTATGTTTTGTAAGTGGGAAAATACGAATACAGTTATTTACGAGTCATTATTAAATATTCGAGGAATAAATTAATATACTAGAAATTTCTCTCTCTATATATATCTAATTTTAATATTTAAATTATTTGAGATATTTTGTGACGGCATGAGAGAATAACGCATAATGTAGTTCAGAGTACCGTATATTTTTGCAGATAAGACGATAGTCGATTCATAAAAAACGGCACCAGGGGTCGTCTTATAGGGCAGAAAAGAATTAATAAGAATGAAATTTTTATATATAAATTAAAATTATTATAAAATAAAACAAATAGCCCTCGAATGTATATAAAATTTTTGTAATTCTTATCTAAGGCAAATCCAAGACTCATCTAAGGCTCTTCAAGTACATCTTTGATTTCTTTATTGAAAAACTTCTAAAATGGGTCCCATTCTGCACCTAGCGAGTCGACTTCTAATTCGTCATCGTATACCATCATATATTCATTCATCATATACCATAACTAATCGTCCTCAATGCCATCCACAGCATTAGAAATTCCACACTTTTTGAAGGATTTGATTGAAGTAATTTTTAGAAGTACACGTAAGTTCATGATTCGGCATGTGTGTGCTTCTTTCTGCAGTAATGTCAGGCGCAAAAAATAAATTTGTTAGATTGATTGATTGTTTTGAAGTCGCATTTAGAAGCAACATGACAGCTTTTGATGACGAATTTCTAAATTTTGAGCCTCGGTCAAGTGACGCGGATGGCATCTGAGCTATTACTTGCCTTTCCAAAATTCCGCACTTCGCCAACGTGAGGACTTGGAGTGTCGGCAGAATTAACGTATATCAGCCCAGCTCCCCGGCGGATATTTTGTAGTTTTCGGACTCGAACTAGTAGTATGAGGACTCGAAACTACTATTAAACGTAGATCTTATACGTACGAACAAATTACAATTATAGTAAAGATACGTGGTTTTGTTCTAAGGGACATTTATGAGCTCTCTAATAACTGAAGTCAGAAGAAAAATATTTCATTACTATAGCATTCTTTAATATACTCTTTTAGAGCTGAAATTAAAATAACTTTATTTGCAAGCATGTAATATTTATTAAGAAATAGCACTTTTTAAAATAAAATATTAATATTGCGTCACAAATAAGTTCAACAATCCATACCAGAAAGAAAACACTGTTGTACTTAATACAGTTCTTAAATTTTCAGAGATAACATTTGTTAATTTTTTGGGAATAAAAATGCCATATTACCCTTGCAAAACAAAAAATTCAAATCTGAATAGCCAGAAATGATTCAGAAAAGGGTAAACTTTATGATTGGAATTTTTAAAGTAAATGTTCCTTTTTTTTAAAGATTAGTTCAATATTTTAATAGAAACATTATCATATTTTGATAGAAACATTATCATATCTTGATAGAAACATTATCATATTTTAACTCAACATTATCATATTTGACTTGTCCCAGGGTGGGCCAAGACCTTCTTTTGAAATATTCTCCAAGACAGCCCGCTGTAACGTCTGTGGCATATCCACTTTCCTCGGCCTTCTTCAATGTTTGTTGGTCGAGCTACCAACTTTGACACTCATGCATCTGGACTGCCCGAGCGACACCTGATCCCCGAGATGTCAGCAGAAGGGTGATCGTGGCTATTTCGGCAGCTTGTGAAGATTGGGGGAATTCGCCGACGAAAAACCGTTGGAGGTCGATGCCCCTCAAAGAGCGTCAGTCCCAGATGGGTTCCCACTCTGAACGGACGTCTTGGTACCTCCTGTCACATAATTTTGTATAATAGCTGTACATAGTCACATTAAATATTTTAAACTTAAAAATCAGAATTTACCTATTTGTCTGATTAATAATAAATAATCTTCAAACGGTACACCGCCTTTTACCTTAGACTGCTAGTTCCTCTCTCCTCTCACCTTAAATTTCGATTCAGGATACCGTGTTTTTGGTCTTCCTCTATTCCGACATGTAAATCGCTTTGCAACAAAAGTCTTCTTTACTGGATTTTTTTTTCATCCATTCCAACAATGTTTCACTTTAATACATTTAATGATATCAAGCTCATAAATTTTTTTGTAAGTTTCAGGATTAAATCGTCTTCACCAAAGGCTATTTTCTTTGAGCCATCGAGTACATTTCTGAAAACTTTTCTATCAAAATATGCAATTTTGTATTCTCCACTTTTAGTTAATAGGCTAATTTTCCTAGCATAATATAAACATATACTTGAAAAATCATTAAAAAGTGGCAAATAGATAAATAATTTTTTGATGAATTTTGTGGGGTTTCATATATCAAATACTAATACACTTATTGATACTGTTTAATTGTAGATATTTTGAGAAAGTTAAAAAATAATTAATTGGCAAAAAAGAGATAAAAATGGCGGCAGTATGCAATGAAACATATCAATGTCAAAAAATATTTTTTACGTACTCTTTATTAATTTACGTTTGGAAAAAAGAATTGTTGACGTTATATGTTGGAAGAATTACACAATTACATAAAAGAAAATATAGTTATAGACTCATAGCAAAACATAATGTTATACAGAAAGATTAAAAGTTTACTCTTGACACAAAGTATATTGCAGTCTAAATGACTTTTCTTAATGACATCATATATTTTTCTATTATTTCACTTTATTTCTCTGAACATTTATGTTACATTTAATGGAGTATGAGGATAATGGATTTTATTCTTCATTTTCCTGGAGAAATCTTGGTGTAAATCCTCAATACAGAACATCATTCGGAAACTTTTTATGGGAAGAGATTAGGGCTCTATTTCTGAAATATTAAAGTGAGGAGAAAAATTGCAATTGCAGTCAAAACTTCATCCTCAAGAATACAGAGTAATTTAAAATGATAGCACTATTAGAGGAAGTGGAGATTTTTCCAACATCTTGAGAGATACAAATCCCTTAAGATATCAAAAAATAACTTCAATACCACTCATATTAATGGTTTTAGAAGCACAGTCTTGCTTATACTAGCAAGGTATATTTCTACTGTGATTCTGAATATCATTATAATTGTTTTATTACACACTCTGTCGCATTTGTATTATAAAACATCATCATTCTAATTTTTATGACCTTTCATTCTTCTATGAACAACCTGATCTTCTAGAGTTACCAATGTTTCAAAATGCTTTACAATTTAATTGAATAAGTTTATTATTTTCCAGCTTTGCAAAACTTATATTCAAAGCTTAACTATATTTGTATGTATGACTACAGAAAAAGGAAAATCTGTTAATAAAAGAATTTAACCATTTTTTAGTGTTATTTCGGGATAATTGCTTAAGCTGTATTGAAGTAGGAAATCATTCACTTTCAAATGAAATAATAATATTAGGTAGATGAAAATAAACCAACTATCAGAAAATTTAAATATGAAAGTATTTTTAAAATTACTTTTTGATACAATATATATATATATATATATATAGAAGCTGGGGTCATCTTCTTCCAGGAGGGCCGAGTGTGGGTTTGTA
>BMAW01028817.1:0-50297 GCA_019974015.1 Nephila pilipes | reverse complement strand
TGAAATGTCTCGTCAACTATGTGAAACTTTATGTTAATGTGAAACGTCAATATTAAATGTCTGTGTGCTAATTTAAAGTTTGATTTTTATTAATTAATATAGGCCATCCCACAAATCAGTAGTGGGATTGAGGAGCATAATTAGATGTAAACTGATAAGGAATAGAAATAGGGATTGAGGCGCATTATTGAATGTAAGCACTTTAGGATATAAAAATCGTGAGAGTGTAGGACTCATGATTAAATTGTGAACATTGACTGAAATAAAAAAGTGTGGATAACTTTGTGCTGACCAAGGATAAATTCAAGACTTTGAGGTGAGTCAGATTTATTCTTATTTGCTAATTTAAATATGAAGATTGACGATATTAATGTAGTAGGCGATGCACTGAAGAATCTCAAGAAAGAAAAATTAAGACTTTGCATAAGTTTATTTTTGATACTGATGGCGATGCTAAAAATACGGAAAGAATAAGAAATTTTACTGGTTTCGAATTCACAGTAACTTACTCTAATTTTAAGTCTAAATTAAAAACTATTAATGATACTTTTTCATTACATGAATTGATTAACATTTGTGATATTCTTAATATTGCATTCCAAGGAACAAAAACCAAAATAATCAAGAAAATATTAGTTCTATTAAATGATGTTAACTCGCTTTATCAATATATTCAAAATTCGAATCAATCAGAAAGCGAAACGGGAGTAGAAACAAAACAAAATCCATCAGTGCAGAGCCAGAACATTAATGAGTCAGCAATTCATTCTGAAGAGCTTTGTTATGATTATGGCACCACTCGAAATCAAAACATCTCTGTAAGTTTTTCAGACATTGAAAGTGTTACTTCCTCTTTTAATGGTGAATTGCATGAAAACATTTCAGTTTGGTTCCAGCAGTTTGAGAGCGCTGCGAATATTTTTAATTTATCTGACCTACAAAAGTTTATTTTCGCTAAACGATCACTTGGTGGTAATGCCTTATTATTTGTGAGAAGCGAATTGAATATTACGTCATACCAGGAATTAAAACGTGTGTTGATAGATGAATTCGAGGTCACTACTAATTCAGCCCAATTGCATGAAATATTGAGTAGGCGTAAAATGAAAGAATCTGAATCTATACAAGAATATTATTTTATTATGAAAGAGTTGGGTAATCGAGGGAGAATTGAAGATACCGCTTTAATGCAATATATTATACGAGGAATTAACAATAGAAATGAAAATAAATTAGTTTTGTATGGTTGCAAAGATTTGCGTGAATTTCGCGAAAAACTGAAGATTTACGAGGTTATAAAAAATGATTTTATGAGAGAAAAAAGTAAATATAATTTTAGCAAAGTAAAACAAAAACCAGATAATTTTGTGAATCATAAACGATTAATTAATTATGATCAGAATACTAAATTTTGTTTTAATTGCGGTGGTAAAGGACATTTATCTAAATTTTGTTCACATAAGAATAAAGGTTTAAAATGTTTCAAAAGTCAAAACTTTGGGCATAAGGCGTCTGAATGTTCGGAATTATATAAGGAAACCAAACCCAAGGATAATGTAGAATCTCTCAATATTGCGAAACAAACATATCTGTTCAAAATGGTTCGTTTCGGTAATTTAAATATTAACTCATTGATAGATACCGGAAGTCAAGCTACGTTAATTTCTAAAAATATATTTGAAAAGTTAAATATTTGTGAACTGAATCAGTGTTGTTCAATTTTATCGGGATTAGGAGATTGTAAAATAAAGCCCATAGGTATATTTACGGGAGAGATATGAATAGATAACTTTAAGTGTTTTACTGATATATGTGTAGTGGAGAATGGTGCTATACCGCATAATGCTATTATAGGACTTGATGTAATTTTGCAAGGTGAAGTTCTAATAAATGAAAATGGATTTTCAATAAAAAATAAGTCTCTGTGTGAAGAAAACAATATTATATCGGTTTTGCCAGTTAATGTTAATTGTGATGAAATTGAAGAAAATATAGGTTATAATATTTCAAAATCTAATAAAGATGAAGTGCGTCAATCTATATTAAATTACCAACCGAAGAAGATTAAATCAACTAACACAGAATTAAATATTTTAACTAAAAATAATGAACCAATATATCAACGACCGCGATGTTTACCTTTTTCTGAAAGTAAGATTGTTGATGCTCAAATAACTAAAGAT
Source organism: Nephila pilipes (assembly GCA_019974015.1). Taxonomy (NCBI): domain Eukaryota; kingdom Metazoa; phylum Arthropoda; class Arachnida; order Araneae; family Nephilidae; genus Nephila; species Nephila pilipes. The sequence goes on along the minus strand of BMAW01028817.1, from coordinate 48,114 downwards.
TTAAAACTAAGAATTATAGAAACTTGTTCTTCAATGAATACGAAGTTTACTGAAAAATCAAAAGAAGTTATTGAAGCCGAATTTCTACCTAATTTTGGAAAACAACGTAACAATCTACGAAAAGATGCTAAACAACAGAAGAGAGAAAGACCAATAGCTAATTGTGTGCAATGCGTTCAAGTAAACCGTAAAAAAGGAAAGAATGAATGAAGGAAAGAAAAAAGGAAGCTTCATCCAATTCATAAAGATGATATACCTTTACATAAGTATCGCACAGATCACCGAGGATCATTAGAAAGTTCTACAAAAAATATTAATCCTCATCGGATTACAACGAGTGCAGAATTTATAAGAAGCTGGTGCGTAACTTAAACTATTTAATTATACTTCAATTACTTTACTGTGAATTTACCAATTATGACTTTTTCTCGATTATGACTATTTTCCCCCAAACACGACTGGATTTATCTATGTTTTTTGAAGACGTTGAAAGAAAAAAAAGAGAGAGAGAGAAGAGAAAAGTGAAAGCTAGACGAAGTGACAAAGCAAGACGATGATACTTCATAGAAGATAGTGTTTTCCGAAGACAATGATGTTGAGATAAATGCTGTTCGTATTATCAACTTGTTACTGCTTTTGAATTTTCTCTTTTCAGTTGTATTTTTTAGGTTGAGACGATCTTTTGTTAGAATCAAGAAGCTGGGGTCATCTTCTTCCAGGAGGGCCGAGTGTGGGTTTGTAGTAGAAACACCCGATCATAGAGGGCACTGCCTCTGCTATTGAAAGGAACCCGCTCTTGAAGGAGAGTCGACGGCAGTCATCGGAACGAGGAAGACGCCCTTGTTGATGACTCTAGACGATTTATGATTTAAGACGCTGAAGAGTATTATTTTAATGTTTTTAAATGTTATTGTGAAATGTCTCGTCAACTATGTGAAACTTTATGTTAATGTGAAACGTTAATATTAAATGTCTGTGTGCTAATTTAAAGTTTGATTTTTATTAATTAATATAGGCCATCCCACACACACATATATATATATATATACAGAGAGAGAGTTTCATTTTTGATTCTAGTGTAACATACCTGAAATGATAGGAAAACATGTTAAGTTATTAACGAAGCCTTGCTTGAAAATGCATATACATTTAATAATTCGTCTATTTCCGTTTAGGATATTAAAAAGGTTTAATCTTTACGAGTGTTAAAATGCATGAAGCTAAATGAGTTCATTAATTTAGGACCATCCTGTGTATATTAGCATAATGAATTAACAGAATGCATAATAATGTACTTGAAATATATCCTGAATTTGTATGAGAGATTTCTTTTATTTTGTTCCTTGTCTGTGGAATTCATTATTTTCTGAAATAACTGTAATCTCGTGAGTAAAAAAAGTATTCTAATGTTCCATGTGAGACATGGTATTTTTTGCCTGTGTAAATACAAGTTAAAGAGTGCGTCAAAACAACAGACATTATAGAGTATTTCTTTTTGATTTCTTCATTAAAATTTCGGCGCCAGACTGCTGCAGATTCTTTCTTTGAATTTAAAGTTAGCCATTTAATAAATTGATACGAGAGTTATAAGACTTTAGTCAACTGATTTTCTGTTATGGTTATTTTTAAACATGCATTGATTATATATTGTTCAAATCAAACTGTATTGTTCGAAACGGCAAGTCTAAAAATAGGTAAAATAATTTCTAATGTTGTAAATTACACCGTTTTGTAAAATATTTTCGCATTATTGGCGCAAGATCAAGTAAGGATACAGCTTAACGTTAGTTGAATATTTATAAAATTTGAGTTTAGAGTTTATTTTCTACAGTCTTGGGTTTATTTTTCTTTGAGTTTATTTCTATTTTTCTTCTAGGTAAAATTTTTAAATGCTGACTGTTATTGAAATTATATAAATTAGATTTTTTTTCCAAAGTAAAATCTTCATAATTTAAATAATTAAGAAATTAATCTATTGGTATACTTAGGAGTTTTTTTTTTTTGTGCATTTAATGTCAACAACCTAATTATGAGATTTTGAGTATGATAAAAAAAAGTTTAAGAATGAAAATTAGGTTTTAAATCATTGTATTAATTATTATAATGCATAATTATTGAAGATAAATAATTGAATCCCTGAAAATGAAGAAAACATTTTTTTCATTTTTTATCAATTTTTTTATACTTTCAAAATGATAAAACATTTTTCTAATCACCTTTAATATTTTGTTGTTATTTCTTGTAACACCCAAAACGTTTAGAAACCTAAATAAATTATTTCGAATTTTTTCAAACCAAATGCAAATTTTATTCTATGTTCTCTTTGGATATTTCTCAAAATTTATTTTAAAAGAAGTAGCATGTTTTTATTTTTAAGTTTTTGAAACTGTTCTTTAGAAAATAAGTTTTATTATAAAATCGAAAGACTTGCATTTTTTTTATCTCCTATCTTTCTTCGTAGCTTTATATATTTATCTAGCTGCTATTTTTGGTTCTTTTTAGGTTAGAAAGTATCTGACAGTTTGGCAGTTAAAGATATAATTAAAGAAGTAAAGCAGCAATTTATTTTCTCTGTTTACTTCCTTTTAGAAAGAATATCGAAGGTTTAAAAAAATGTGTTGGAATTTTCTTAGTTGAAGATCTAACATTAGTGTTTATTTCTTTACAGAAATGTTCTTCGAAAGAAAAATTTCTTTTAGATCGAGTGAATTAAAATCTGTATAGCCGCAGGAAAAAAACAAAAGTTAAAAGAACATTAGTCGGTCTCTAAAAGCAAGGGGAAAATGCTTTTGCCAATATTTTTGTGAATGTTTGAAATTTTAATAATTTTTGATTGATTTGGAAAAGGAGGTTTATCGGAAAATTCAGTTAACGATGAAAAAAGCTAAAATTCAGAACTTGGATATTAATGAAATATTTAATAATAGAAAAGCTATTCTGATTTATATGCATATGACAAAAATCAAAATATTTTAATTCTAATTATTTGGAAAAACAATAATGTTTTCTTACAAAGTTAATTTAATAAGTCAAATATTTTTTTTATTAACTTAAATTTTATGTTATCTAGTGAAGTTCCCTCTTATAATGTGTTTTTTCAATTTATGTATAATTTTAAGTAAATTCCCGATCATTTCCAGAAGTTGCTAATGTAATCAAGAGATCAAATGTGAACTGAATTTTCAAGTTCCGTATATTACAGTATTCGTAGGCGGAGTCGAGAGGAGATTTTGGGATTTACATTGTTCCCTAAAGTTTAATAGGTGTTACCTACAATTGAAGTTTTAGTTGTATTGTTTTACAATTGTAGTGAATTTAACTCAACTATTTAGTATAACACTTAAAATCTAACTAAAAAATTACTTAATAGGCATATTCTGCAGTGAAGTTATACTATTGTTTTACATTTCAAGGTGAAAGTTCGTGAAATAATTTATTTCAAAAACAATAAAAATAATAAAGCTGTTTTAGATCTAAATTTAACTTGTGATTGTCTGATTTCCAAAAACATCTGGAACTGCAATAGTTGTTAGACTCAAAAAGGGGACATCACTACTAGTATCAAATTAAATCAATATATTTTATTGACTACAAATTAGGAAAAGCATATATTACTTAATCTACATTCCACTATTTCATTCTATGAAAAAATTACAATTTTATTTTTTCTTTCTTTTTATAAACACAAGAAATAACATAAAATTAGTTATATAATTAATGTAATATTAATGATACATACATTTGAATATAAGAAAATTAGCAAATGATGATAATTCTATAATTTATAATATTCTTAATGTTAATCAAATTAAGTTTAATAATATTTTAAATGTCAATAATATATTAAAACTTCAATTTATTAGGAATTTAAGACAAACATATATTATCAAAAGCACACACACAAACATTCCTTTACTCTTACTTTTCTGTTAATATTTCTAGCTAATAATCCTTTGCTTATATCATTATTGTTGTCCTGGGACAAGAAGAGATCTAGTTGTAAAACAACAACTATTCGTTATTTACTACTCTTGCTCACGAGTATCATCTCTTTCGCTGACACCCTTAGACTCTTTGAGTCTGATCTGCTGCGCTTGAAGCTCTGGTTCTGATATGAGGGGGTTGTGTATATGAATCTTACACTCGCCACTTTACAAAAACGACCTCTACAGGCGGGCTTTAAGCATTGGAGATAATATACTCAAAACTGCACATTCATGTGAAGATAATTCTAAGTATTTCAAAACGACGTGACTTTTATAAAGGAGAGCATTGTGGTATATTTTTTACCATTGCTTTTTAAAAAAAGTTAAAATATCATTTTTCTGGCTTAGAGCTCATAAAGGAATTGTTTACTGTCTTATTTGTTTTCCCCCAATCGGCTTCCACTAATTTATTTGCAAGTTTTGAAACACTCCGTATCAACTTCTTCTTCTTCTTCTTTTTTCTAATTTTAGCTTTCATTTTAAATAATTTCACTCTCGGATTCAAGTAAAGTATTGGATGCCCCTTGGCGATTAACGACCTTTGGGTTCGACAACGATTTAAATGTAGTAATTTAGGTTATGGTAACCCGCAATTACTCTATTTCATTCCGTATTACTATTTTGGCGATCTCTTTTCTAAGTTGGCTTTTTTTTTCTCGAAAGTCACCAAGGGGCACCCGATACTTCACTTTAACTCACTTAGTCTACAGATCAAGAGAAAACAATAGAATTTCAAAACTGATTTTTTTATGAAGTACTAATTATCAAGATAGTTCATATTCCATGCACACTTTTTTTAAAGTTGAAATAAATAATTTATTCTCTTTTTTGTCAAACTACCCAAAATTGTCTGAAAATAAATAGCGAAACTTAATACTTAAGTCTGGGAATGATGAATAACCTTTAGTTTGTTTGGAAAAATTTTCAGAAATGTGGGGAAAAATTAACACTTTTCACACTTTTATCCTGAAGCCTGATACGAATAGTTTTGCAATTTATGTAGGTTATAAAAACTTAAAGGGTTAGTTTCATTAACTCATCTGAAGAGAGAGTTATCAAAATATATGTGAATGTAATTTTTTTTGTTTTTTCTTTTAGAACTTGGAAAAATGTCTTACTGAAATTAATTAAAAAACAGCATTTTCTTTCTAAAATAATTCTTCTCTTATGCGACTTGATAAATAATTTTTTCTCAAATAGAACTATTTCTGTCTTTAAATGTACGGATTAAAAGACAAATAAAAATTTCACGTTATTTTCCACAATGCCTTCTCCATGTCAAAAATTGAAATTGAATTGTTGCAAATGTTTTCGAGATTAAACTTCGAATTAATATTAATCTCGAATAAAGGTATTATACAGAGATATATACTACTGAATTATTTATATAAACGATAGTTATACTGGGTTTAATGTGAGTCAAAAATATTTAAAGCAATTACAAATACTTATACAAGTGTCAAATTGTCAAAAAAATTTGTATTTAAATACTTCTCTTAAATAGAATTGATATAAATTAGAAAATATTCTACATTTGCTTTTACATTTCATTTTAAGAAAAAAAATTTAGAAAAAATATGTATGGAAATTTCTCAAATTCAAAGAGAATGAGTTCATTTTTGATTTTGCAATGACATCAAGAAGCAGTGTTTTTTATACTTTAATCTTTTTTGAATGATTTTTTAATGATACTGAATGAAACGTAGAAAGAATCGTCATTGCATATTACACATTCATCATTAAGCCAAAGATTCTCTGCTATGTTTTTTTTAAAAAAATTAAGTGATAAAAGTAAGAATAAAATGGAAAAAATATCGTTAGTTTTGAAATCATAAATTAAGTCTCAGAGAATGCTATTCGCGAAGGAAATGTGTAGTAGAAGATGAATAAAAATAAGTCCTTTAAGAAATATGTCAGTTTCTATTTTTTACACAAATAAATTGATATTTTTTTAAAATTTGGAGTTCATTTCAATCTTTTTTTAAAATATCATCGACACCCGACAGTTCCTACATTGAGGGGGAAAAACATAATACGATGCTTATTTGTAAACTCTGGATTTAAAATACATAATTTTTTATTCGAAGAGAGTCGTTTTTTTTCAGTAACTTCAGGGTAGATAATTTTAATCAGCTGCGACAGAAAAAGTGTTTTTAAGAACTGCTTTTTTGACAGAATACATTGAAAATATAACAAATTAAGAAAACAATCATTAAAAATTATTACCGCTTGCTGGGATCCATTACCATGTTAAAATGTAAACAAAGGATGCCATGAATGAGAGAGCTCAACAATAAGGATTATAAAACCCTCAATGAACAATCGTACCAAAGATTCTTATGAATAGCAACGGGTACACTTCTGAATTGAAAAGATATCCAAGATCGTAACATCTGGTTTAATAAATAGGTAACAGGTGACATTCCCATTAATATTACTACGATTGTGACGCTTTCCAATCATTTACTTCAGCGGTCCTTTATGACCTTAATTAAATATTCATAAAGTTCTCAATTAATTAAATGTACGTCAGATGAGTACTAACACAAGTAATTATTATTTTTAAATATGCAGTATTAATTATGAATATGCAGTATTAATTATGAATATGCAGTATTAATTATGAATATGCAGTATTAATTTCTTTAGTGTCTACGTACCCTCACCTCGCCTGAATTCTAGTTTAGAACAAAAATCAAACTTTCGCTTACCAACTCATTCGAGTGAGTTTAATCATACTAACTGGGAAGTCGAACGAGCTTTTTCCAGCTCTTAGTAGCCAACTACTGACTCACAACTATCTCCGATGTTCAATTTTTCGTCGCTTATACACCTAATTAATCACTTTCGTTCGCTACACTTCTTAAATTAAATTTAATCTGCATGTATCACGTTTCATTTGCTTGTAAAGGAATTGAAAATTTATATAATATAAGAAAGTAAATCAGATGTTTATTGAAGGGAAAATCGTGTCCATCATGTCCTGGATATATCTCCAAACGTGTCTTAGCTCACTATCGAAGTTCAATTGAAACTGAAACTCATAGCTGAAAGTATTTCGACCATTGAGATTTCTTTTGAATGCAACCCGGCATCATTGCAAATGCTTTTGCTGGTGTACATAGGCGAAAACGGATTATACCAAGGACTGAAAGACTCCAAATCTCAAATGAGAACTCTGAATGATTAATTTGATCATTGAGGTTTCAAGTATATGGAGTGCAGCATCACTGCAAACGTTTTTATTGGTGTCTGGGGAAGAAAGGTTATAATAAAGATTAAAAGGGTCCCCGGCTCTCTAATGAAAATTCCGAATGAATACTTAGACCATTGAGATTCCAAGCCCAACATCAGTGCAAGCCTTTTTGTCGATGAGCACAGGCGAAAAGGATCAAAATGGTCCTTCATTCCAATGAAAAGATCTCCAAGGTCATAATATAGATTAACGAATGTGTAATATGTGACATTTAAGTTAGTATTGATAAAATACTCCGGGCAATAAGATTCCATGTTTTCAGTGTCCGACTGCACTAAAACTATTTTTGTTGATCTGCGCACATGACGGATAATTCAGAAGAGTACTCCTCAGTAAAAGACAATTTTTTTAAGAACATCAATTCTTTTGCGCATCCTCATCCCCACATTCACCTTAGGAATCTTCCTTTTTCACCCATTTATTTGATGAGGCTGCTAGTGTTTATTAACACTTCCACAGGTATGAAAAGAGAATGTATCACTGAACAGCACATTTTCTATGAGATTTTCATTTCAACTGATTCCAGTAAGTAAGCACAGATTGCCTTGCGAGATGCAAGGTCCTCATGTTCAAGATGGTGTATCACTTTAAAGTGATAAGCGCGCTTCTGCTGTTTGTAAAGCAGTGCACGCCATACAATTGTGTGAAAAATACCAAACTCCCTATTCTGTGTTATGGAGGTGATTTATAGCTTCAGTTTAAGGCGTCCTCAATAGCCCGCGCGCTGCCGTGCGCCGTCGATGGCTTACCGGAACATTCATGATCTGCAACATTCCCATTTGTTAGGAATTTATTTACAAGACTTTGAATTGATTGGCTGCTTGGACGTTGCTCCTTGATTTTCCGTACACATTATTCTCTTACATGTTCGTAGGACATTCATCGCAGACGGGCAGATAAAACTGCAGTTCTTTCTTTAATAGTAAATATTTTTCAAATAACCTGGAAAGTAAAGGAATCATTACTATTTCAAAAAAAAAAGTATAGGAATATATTATTTATCATTATGTTATTATTTGCACCACACTTTCTAGAATAAACGCTGTTACATGAAAATGTCAAGAGACTTTTGAAACACCCTGTATATATGTACACTCTATAACATAAAAAACGACGCACCAAGAAGAAATTGCTTGATTGTAATGAAATTTCGTATGCCAAAAATATTTGGACCGAACATGCAAATGATTAAAATTTGGTGCCCAATGAATGAATAGCAGGAGCTATATTGCATCGGAACTGCATACTCAGTAGGTGTATATAAGAAGCGATTCTCAATCTGATGGCCAAATTTTCTGTTGAATTGCGATTTAGCGACCTTTCAACGACTGAAAAAATGCCTCACCGCAGGATTCGAACTCATTACGAACAACTGTCAGAGTTTGAAAGAGGTCGTATCATTGGATTGAAAGAGGCAGGTTGGGCAAATCAGAGAATCGCTCTTCATATGAGTCGAAGCGATTAGAAGATGATGGCAAGAATGAATGGACAATGGCAGATTTCAGTGTCATGATGGTAGCGGTCGACCTAGGGCCACAACAGATCGGGAGTTCTGAGTGATTGTCAGATCAGCTGTCACAGCGCCTAATTCATCGTTATCAACCATCAGACGTGCGACCCGCACATGTTTGTCCATCATAACAGTTCACAGACGGCTCGTACGCTACGCTCGTACCGACAGCTACGCCACCTGCTACTCACGCTGCACACTGTCCAGCCAGATTACTGTGGTGCGTGTCTCTATCAGGTTGGAATGATGTTGACTGAGGACGTATAGTGTGTAGCGACGAATCCCGCTTTCAGTTTTATCCTGACGATCATCGAAGACGTGTCTGGAGACGCCCAAAGTAGCGTGCCGATCCTTCTTTCACTATTACATACCACACATTCCCTCAACCAGGAGCATATAGCTGGAGGAGTTACCTTGATATCTGGAACACTTTGGTCATCATTAGAGGTACACTTACAGCCCAGCGATACGTCGACGACATTCTGAGACATATTTTGCTACTGTTGCTTTTGCAGTACCCTGGTCTTATCTTTCAGCAAGATAATGCCAGACCACATACGATACGTGTTGCTATGAGCTTTTTACAGCTTGTCAAACATTTCCTAAGCCAGCCGGATCTCTCTCCAATCGAGCATGTCTGGGATATGATGGGAAGGCGACTGCATCTACCAGAGAATGTTGATGACCTTGCCCGACAATTGGAGCAAAATTGGCAAGAAAATACCATTTTCTATTGCGTACATAATTTTCCTATCTTCCAATTTTTGTTCCATCGGACAAATCCTTCTTGGTACGTCGTTTTTTTGTTATAGAGTGTATATAGCTCCAACATTAGCCGGTCATTAAATATCTGTAGACTGTGTGCGACACTCACGCACAAAATAAATAAATAAACATTTTCAGAGCAACGTTCAAGATATTATTTATTGTTCTATTTCGAAGTAGATATTAAAATAATCATTCTGGTATAGCTAGCTCAGCATTATAATCTTCATCTGAAAAATATATCCATTTTTCATTGTTTGCCCAAAATAGTTCAAATATGACACGTTGATAAAAAGGTCACCATGAAACTTCTTAGACATTCATAGAAGTCAAACTACTTAAACAAACCTGTGTTAGTTAGGACTTAAAAATACACTTTTAGAAGTAAATTTTCTGTATGAATAGGACGTCAATGTAATATAGTAAATGATTCCATTCTAATATAGTAAATGATGTTATTGAAACTATATACATCTGAAATATTACCATATGTAAAACGTTATTTACAAATTCATTAGCGATTTAACAACATATTTGAGCTGATACATGAAATCCATCAAATGATTTCTGTTTGTAAATCTCAATTTTTGAAAGTACTTTTTCGTATAATTGTTTTAACATTTCGTATAATTGTAATTAATTAATTAGATTTATTTATTTTAGTAATTTATTTATATACATTAATTTATAGTAATTTTATTAATTTATTGTATTAATAAATCCAGTTAAATTTAATAATTTATAAAATTTAGATAGGAAAAAAATTAGAACTATCTCTTGTATAACAGTTATTTTTAATATATATGCCTGATAATATTTTAAGGGCAATATTTCAAAACAAGATTTTGATCAAATTAGTGTCTAGGGTATGTTCTTGAAAAACGTAAAAGCTATTTTTATACAAGAACCAACGAGTGTTATAATATCAAGCTCTTTTCGAAGGATATATTTGAAAGGAAAAGAGGAAGCATCAATTTTTATGATTGTAATAAAGCTTATCATTAATTATATTGATGTGTTTTATAACGTACAATATGTATACAGGATTACAAATATCTTATTTTTTGTTAATTGTAATACTCTCCAATCATTTATTAACAGAAGATCACAATAATATATCCTTACAAAAAAGATTTGAAGTAAACAAATAAAAGTACATGTAACAACATAGAAACTCTCTTACAAAAAATTATTAATAGTTAGAAATGTAAAAACTTATTTTGTAGTTTTTAGGATGTGAAGATATTTGAAATATCATATAAGAAACATAAAAAAGTGTTTATCTTTTACCGCAATTTTTTCTTTGAGTTATTATTTTGAAATGCCGAAAGTTTGAAACCTAAGGCGATCAAAGAAATAAGAAGATTTTGCTACTTTTAATACTTCTGATAAGATTCAATTTCAAATAAGACAGACAGACAGATACACACACAGTAACAACTAAAACAGAAAAATGAAAAGAAACGCCCTGTGCGCAATTGAATGATAAGATTAAGAAACAGACAAGCTGTAAGAACTCCGCTAGAGAAAAGTGATAAAAAAGTTTGTTTCGTTTTTTGTTTATTACTATTTCCCATCCCTTTTCTGGCAATCACAGACGCTTGTTCTCGTATTTCATTGCAGACTTCTTATATTTTCAGAAATGTTTCTAATGTTTTCCCATTATTTCATTCTTGAACAAGAACAATATCAATTACAGTTTTTTGAGATAAACTTAACGAAAAAAAATTCTCTTTTCCGTAAAAAGAATTTTGAGTTAAAAACTATGTTAGATAAAAATATCGTGTTGAGTTCAAAATTTAGATAAAAATATCGGAAATAACTGTACAAATTTTACATTTGTTTTCTTGAAACTAATTTGTGATTAACTTTTCAATAACTTCAAATAATTCTTGCATACGTTGAAATTAAACAATAATGATAAAATCAATCAATAAATAATCATTCTATTCTATCTGTAGTTAGATTTAATGTTGTTATTGTATGAGATATGAGAATTAAAGAAATTAAAGTACTAGTCTATGCATCGTCCATGTCACTCGATCTAGTTTCTAATGTGAAATGGGTTTCTAGTTTCAATATTTATAGGATTGGGAATGGAAATGTAGTTTCAATACATATGGGGTTGGGTCAGACTTTTGGGTCATATTACTGTTTATTGGTATCAGGAATTCCTATTAAATAAAATTTTAATCACTTTTTGATCGTTTGCTTGAGATGCAGAATAATGTGATACAAAATAATATACAAGTGTGCAAAACTTAAGCAACAAATGTATTTTTCAACATGCAACCATGGAATGGTTGAAAACGTCTTTTTGTGACTTGTACAGTGAAATGGCAACTGAATAGAAAGGTGATAAATATGTAATTATCAACACTATGATACCAGAGGGGACGTCATGGCACACAAACGAATGCAATGCTCGTGCTCATTGCCAAGACAATTGAAAAAGAAAAGGTAGGACGAATTTCCAAACATATTCCCAAAAAAATGTAAATTGTTACGTTCATAATGGTTAAAAGAAAATATAAGGATGCCTGTACACGTGGTAGAATGATCAGCAAGCTTGAAGACGGGTGTAATTTGACGAGTGTTCCACAAGAGTTTGGAATCGACCAAAGTGCAGTTTCAAGAGCTTGGAAAGCCTTCCGAATGACAGGTACAGGAGTAAAAGAGGTTGGCGGTATTTGACCGAGGAAAAGAATGACATGTGATGACTGTATATCATTCTGTAGGCAGAAAAAGACAGAAATCAAACATCGGGTAACATTGCTTAGTATATGAGTACAGCAACCGGATGACAAGTGTTATCGCGAGGTCTCTTACGGTGTCATTTAATTACGAGCATTAATTTCTTAATCATTTTTTACAGGAATGCACTTTACAAATATGAAACACACAAACGAACCATAGAATGGACTTTAGTCCATCAGCGAGCTTAACGCTCATCAAGGCGTGTTACGCCTTCGGGAGTTACATCGTTTCTGCCACAGGCGCTGACGAGCTCTACGTAACTAGAGAGCGCCAGTGCCTCACACCTCTCCTTTCAGGAGGGTGTCACAAAGTAAAAAAATTTACACGTACTAAAGAATTAGCAAAAACTGCATGTAGAAAAAAAGATAACATCAATAATACATAAATTAAAGCACAAAGAAATATTGAGTATTTTTTAAATGCTCAGGAAAAGAGTTCAATATAGTTCAGGTATCTGTCCAATGAGTTGCTTGTAGTCGACTCAGTGCATCAGCGTTTAAGTGAATTTTACCACGCCGGTAGCTGACACTGACGTTGAATCTTCCCAAAGCTAGAGACCATCTCTGGAGACGAGCACTTTGGGGTAAACATTGCTTCAGGTATGTTAAGGGGTTGTGATCACTAACTATTTGAACTTGTGATCCGTTAAAAGAAGTTTCAAATTTTCTCAACGCAAAGATGATGGCGTAAGCTTCTTTTTCTATGCTAGCATATTTTTCTTGGGACTTCGATAACTTTTTACTTACGAAAGTTTACAGGCCTTTCATTTCCGTTTTCATCAACTTGAGCTAGACAGGCCCCTGCTGCATATTTAGAAGCATCTGAGAAGATGGTAAATGGGGCTTGGAAATTTGGTGCAATGCAATCGGGAGCATCACAGATAGCTTTCTTAAGATTCCCAAAGAAATCATGCTTCTTAGTTCCGTTGATGTCACACGGAGCTTTATTTCTTGTAAGTTCTTTCAGAGGAAGCACTATTTCAGCAAATTTCGGCGCATGGGATCGGTAGTATGACAGAAGACCTAGGAGACCTCTTACATCTTTCTTAGTCTGGGAGGTAAAAGATTCTTGATTGCAAGTACTTTTTCAGGATCAGGTGAATGGTTGCCAGAATCTACAGCATGTCAGAGAAGTTTCACTTGAGGTTCACCAAAACTGCACTTTTGAAGTTTGATGGTAAAATTAGCTTTATTTAAGCTAAATAAAACAGCTTCAAGGTGTCTTAAATAATCTTTCCAGTTACTTGAAAATATTACTTTGTCGTCAATGTACGCTTCGGCATACTCTCTATGATGGGTTAAAAGTTGATTAATGGTACGTTGGAATGTAGTGGCTGCGTTCTTCAGACCAAAAGGCATAACTCTGAAAGAGCATTGTCCTCTATGAGTGACGAATAAAGTTAGCTGTTTTGATTCAGAACTCATTCTGATTTGCCAGTATCCCTTCAAAAGATCGAGAAAAGTTATGAATTTGGAGCTTGCTACTCGATAAATCCAATCAGTAGAGTTCGGCATAGGAAAAGCATCTGGTTCTGTCTGAGAATTCAAATGACGGATCTTATTGTACCGTCTTTCTTTGACACACATACTACTGGGTGACCATATTCACTTTCAGAGGGTTCAGTTAAACCTAAAATTAAGAGATCATTTATTTATCTGTCTACTTCTTCTTTTAAAATTTCAGGAATTCGATAGAATCGCTGCATTTTAGGTTTACTATTTGCTATCAATTTGATTGATTGTTTACCAATTCTAGCTATTTTGGAGGTTTCCGATATTATTGCTTGGTTCTCAATTAATAAATCAATAACAGCTGGTTTTTGATCATAGTTCTGATTAGAAAAATTCATGTGTTCCTTATTATACGTTTCGTCGGTTGCAGTACATTTTGTTACAGGAATGTTTCGATATCATCAAAGTCAATATCGGTCTCACAAATGACTCCGATGTTGTTAGTTTGAATATTTAGATTTCTAATTTTGTTCGCATGGATGTGTTTTACACTATTGTCAGGCAACTGAACTAAATAACTGTATGCACTTCGCTTTTCTACGATGGTGCAAGGAAATGTACATCTCGCGTACATTTTATGTGTACTATCAGGTGAAGGAACAATAACTTTATTACCTATTTCGAAACTTTTATACTTTTTGCGACGATTATGGTAATAGGCATAGTTCGCTTGGTTAGTAGAAGAAGAAATACCAGCTTGCTCTGCAGCAAGTTGAAGTTTGATCTTCAGATCATTGAGATAATTCGTAACAGGTTTTAATTGACCGATGGGTATAGGAATGTGTTTTAAGTCCAAGAGTCTTTTAGGATCGATAAGGGTCCGGTAGGACTTCATCTATACAATATCTGAAATGGATTAACACCCGTTGTTTGATTAGGCACTTCTGGATAAGCCCATAACAAAAAAAAAGTATATGCTTATCCCAATCGTTATGGTTTTCCCCCTTTGTATCATATTTTTAAATACACCATTCCCTCTTTTGACAAACCATTGGATTGAGGGTTTTCCAGAACAGAAAACCTAGGGGAAGACCCTATTCTTTTAATAAATTCTTTTGTGAGACTGGATGTATAGTTTGTGCCTTGATCGGTAGCAATTATTTTTGGTACACCAGTTCTTGAAAATATTTTTAACAATGCATCAGAAGTCGATGTTACATTCTTTAGACAGAAGGCTTCAGGCCATCGAGTACACTTATCTATTGCGCACAGTATAAACTTGTATCCCCTGCTACTAGGTTCGATGGGACCTATTATAACAACATTTATAATTTGGAAAGTTTCATTGAGTCGGGTTATAGGAGTTATGGACATTTCATCAGATGCTTTCTTTTTGGCTTGCAAGTGGCATGAAACACTAGTGTCGCAAACATTTTGCACATCCTTTTTCATGCTAGGCCAGAAAAATGAATACCTTAACCATTCTAAAGTTTTCTTTTTCCGCAGGTGCCCACCCCCATACTTTGGAATGTGCGAGTTCTAACAACTGTTCTCTGCACTTACAAGGAACAACTAACTGGCAGACAGGTTCATCTAAAATCTTATCTTTAGGATACAGGAACTTATTCTCAATCATAAAACCATTTGAAGAATTCTTGGCATCTTGCCAACATTTGGATAGGTTATCATCATTTTCTTGTTCAAATTGAAATTTATTTGAATCTGAAACTAAATCATTGTTAACATTATCTCTGCCCATATCAGCACTAGTTAAATTATTTGCAGAATCAATGGCATTATGCATAGGTATCATGCTATCTTGAATAGAATTAGGGTTTATATTAACTATTGTATTCTCAACAGGATTGACAGAAATGTACTCATGAGATAATTGGATTTCATCAACACTAAGATTATTTACATAACTTTCGAAATGATTTTTAGTTGCAATCAAATCATTTTAAGCATTCCAACGTAATAAAATATCATGCACTAAATTATCTACCATTGCACACATCACATAATTCTAACTGGTGTATGTACAACATTAGACTCAGAACATATAATTCTTAAATTCATATTTATTAATGGTGCAGTGACCTTAAGCCCAAAAGCAGATTTAAAATAACCTTTCCGCACGGATTCTTATAGTGTTCAGGTATCATACTGGTTTTAATTATTGACAATTGGTTTGTAGTAACCACGACAGCAGTTAATGTTTTATTATCACACTCTACGAATAGTGATTAAAGTATCAAAACAAGTTTTATTTTTATCCGGCATTTTAGGTAAACCGCATAAAACATCTGTTGATATATTAGCTATCAGCGAATGATTTTCTTTTTCATTATTCTGCTCATTAATTTCCAAGTTATTTTTTTCTAAAGTAAATTATAATGTATTATGATTCCTACTATGGTATATTTCGCAATTCAGTTTATTTTTACAATCCTTAGCTAAGTGTTTCCTGCCAAAACAAATAAAGCATCTACCCTGATTTTTTAATTTTTCTGTCTTCACAGAAATATTCGTATCGAAACACTCCAATGATTCATGCTTTCCCGAATTGCAAAATAAGCAACTACAGCAGACGAGGGAACGATTGACCTTGGTTCGTTTTCGTTGTACGTGGGTCGATAACGATTTAAATCTTTCCAGAATGATTTAGAATGATTGTAATTACATTTTTGATCATAGGCTGGTGATCTATCATTACAATTAAACATATTAGCTCTTTCATGAGATTGTATTTCATTTCTAAGGAAATCCAAAAATTTATTAACATCAATATATGATTGGTCATCGTTATTACGAATGTATTCTAATACTAAATCATTTGGAATATCTCTGAATAATACAGGGATTAACATATTATTATACGATTCTGGTTTCATATTCAAAGATGATGAACTTCGAATTTATATTTCAACGGTATCAAATAGCTTTCTATTTCTAAAAATATTATTAGATCCTGAAACAGGAGAAATATGAAGAAGTTTTTGCATATGTATATTTTTCATGATGTCATGTATTCCAAACCTAATATTTAAAATATCTATAGCAGAGTCATAATTTATATCTGAAATTGAAAAACCGTCAATCGCATTAGTGGCAGCTCCCCTTCAGTACGTTTTTCAATGATTAAATTTTTTTCTGAACTTTCAGAAGTGAATTATTATCGTGAATTGCGACCTTAAACGTGTTCCAGAAATTAATCCATTGACTGACGTCGCTATAAAATTTAGAAATTTTTAATTTCGGAAGTCGCACTTGCTGGTTTTCGTCATTTCCCGAAACTTCAGTTGCTTTAAGATCTGTATTGGTTTTAATAGTTTCCTGTCTATTTTTTAAATATCTATTTATTTTCGATTTCGATGAAGTTATTTTATCTTTATACGTCACGGTGTTTTCGATTTCGGTTTCTAGTTTTGACTCATCGTCAACAAAAGTTTCAATTTCTTCATCGAGCTTAAAAAGCTTCTTTTATTTTCCTTTGATTAATGTTAAAGAATTTTTGAGTACATTTAATTTATCAACAATTTGCATATCATCTTCGGTTTTGTTTATGGTATTTGTTATAGAAGCTCTCAAGTAACCTCTTTTCTTAGTTAAAAGTTTTACTTTCTCCATATTTAAACAACAAAAAATGCCTAACTCGAGCAGTCTTCGTATACTTTCGCGGTAAACAGATATCCAAAGGAGAAATTCACTTTACTTTTTTGACATACGAAAGTTTCTATTTACTTATGTACTCGTAACGATACCAGCGCACTTCTCGACACCAAATTGTTATCGCGGGTTTTTTTTATGGTGCCATTTAATTACGAGCATTCATTTCTTAATCATATTTTATTACAGGACGACACTTTACAAACATGAAACACACAGAAAACACATTAAGAAAACATGGAATGGACTTTAGTCCTTCAGCGAGTTTAATGCTCATCAAGGCCTGTTACGCCTTCGGGAGATTACGTCGTTTCTGCCACAGGCGTTGCGAACTCTGCATAACAGGAGGGCGCTAGTGCCTCACAACAGGTATCACGGTTTACTGTGGCCAGGCGTCTACATAAAGGTGGCCTATACACCTATCCTCTTGAATGCTGTATATCATTTACAATAGTACATCGGTGGCCCTATTTGCAGTGGTGTCAAGAGCACAAAGACAGGACACCTGATCAATGGAATAACGTTCTGTTTACTGATTAGAGCCATTTCAGTCCGAGGAACGATTGTCAGCACTTATTGATATGGAGGCAGGTAGGCATATGATTTTATCTGACTAACATCATTGAAAGAGACCGTTGAGGTGGTCCTGGAGTGCTTGTGGGGGGAGGTATTATGTTGAATGGACGAACGGAGCTCTATATTTTCGACAGGTGATCACTTACCAGAGATCTTTACTCCTATGAAATTATCCTATTACACGTACATTTGTTCCGATGTACCATTGATTCAGATTTTATTTCTGTTGATGACGATGCTCGTCCACACAGGAATTCTGCTGTTCAGGAGCTTCTAGAAAGTGAGGATATCTGCAGAATGGATTGGCTAGCGTGCTTCCCTGATTTAAATCCCATCCAACATGAGTGGGATGCTTTGGAGAGACATCTGGCGGTATAATCGTATCATCAGGAGATCACCAAACAGCTGAAAGAGATACTCCTTTAGGAGTAGAAACTCTTACTGCAAGAACTGCTAGATATTTTGGTATCGAGTATAAACAGACAATGTCACCGAACATTAAAATTAGAGAAGGTCGTATCTCTTACGAAGGGGCTTTAGTTTTTTGTTCTTCTTCATGGCTAGATAATGTTTTTTCTAAAGCCATTCTGTCAATAATGCCCTTTTCTGATTTGTTCCTTTATCTATGCATGTAATTAATTTTTTTTAGCTATTATGCTTTCATAAACCTTTAAAAGCAACATTGTGCCTTTGTAGAGTGCATTTCATGTCACTCAGTTTTTTTTTTTTTCAGAATTACGGTTCAATCTGAAAATTTGCTTTAATATTGCACACTAATGTAGTAGTTTATTGAATTCCATTCCCATAACACTAATCTAAAATGTTTAATTAGAATATTTATACAGCAGATAAACTATGAGATTGAAAAAAAGAATATTAATTACTTTAATTTTTTTGAAAATTATTTGTCACGTAATGAATGATTCCATCATAGTTAAACCATTGCTTTGAATTGTTTTAGATTGCCCTCAGTGTAATTTAATATTTGATCCGTAGTGATTATTATGGTGCAGTATTTAAATAAAAATATTTAACTTTTATTACAATTCAATTCTATGATACAATCTAAAATAATTTTTTTAAAAATCTTCCATTGCATTTCTTTGAATTTAATATTGCACATCCATTGAAATATCACTTTATAGGAAACGTGAAAGGAAAGAAAGAATTGTTATTCACATAAACCATCGAAAATCATTTAAATTCGCCCGAAATCGAAACTTTTGTTTCAGTAATATGAAATTTGTATATAACTTACTTGATTTAATTCTTAAGTGAGTGATGAACGTTTTGTTACTTCCCATACATATTATATATTAACAATTAAGTTTTCAGGGCCATATGTTCGAAACTCACATTCTTATGGCATAATGATTATTTTCAATTCTTTTAGCATTATACTTCGATAAGATAGACTTATATTATTTTTATACTTTCCCTCTCGTCGATCATAAAAAATGTAGTTACAAGTTTCTTTTCTTTTTGAAAAATCTTCTAAATACAAGAAATTAACGAACAAGAGGAAACAAAAATGGGTACTTGTCTATTAAAGCGGCGCCCGCCATATTACGATTTCAGAAAATCGCCAAGCAGTAAGATTTATCGCCATGTTTGGTTGTAAACTCCTAAGGTTGCAGTCCTAATGAAACAGCACTTCATCATTTTAGTAAAATATCGCTTGCCTGTTAACGTTACCGATTTCGTATTTCTTTTTAAATACCTATTTTGTTACCTTTGAAAATGTCGTTAACAATTTTCAATTTACCAAACAGTGAAATGGATGCTGATTTTACACATTTCACTGTGAACCATAAGCACAATTTTGTTGATCCGTCAACGGGAGTTCACTCGGTAAATGTTAAAAGAATGTGGTGTTCCACAAAATGGCGTAACAAGAAACAGCATGGCGCGGCTCGGCATCATCTAGAATAGTATCTTGCAGAATTTATGTGGAGGAAATATGTAGCTAAAAAAAAGCTATCTATAAGATAGTGAACGCAATTATGGAAATGTGGCCTTTCATGTTTATTCTTGTTCTAAATAATATGTACATAATAATATTAAACATCTAAATTTTTATAGTTCTTATTAGGATGAGATTTATCATTAAACATATAAAAGATTATTAAATAAAAATATTTAAAAAAGTTTTATAGTATTTATTGGTGTGTTATTCGTTTTCCTACATTTCAATTTCGCGCTCCGCGTACTTAGCGCTTTTAACTAGCTTGGCGACATTGACGTATTCTTAATTTGGCGGGCGCCGCTTTAATAGACAAGTACCCAAAAATGTTTAATACAGGGGAATGTGTTCGATGAGAAGCGAATAAGTAAAATAATTAAGTTCTCACCAATTTAGACAAGTGATACAATTAAAAAGGTAGAAATTAATAAAAAACAAATAAAAAAGTATTTTCCCATATTTTCGAATGTATTCCAATAATTATCGTAATTTTCTGACTACTTCTGTCTGCCTTTGGAAAAAGGGTTAGAATGCATTTGTTACTAACTATTGTTTTAACTTTATTTATTTTCAGATTTGTCCAGCATATGTGTGAGAGGGTATATTTCGAATGCTAACAATTACCGTAGACGATTGGTTTTTGAGCTATTACGAATCTACGCTTACTCTTAATTTTATTTAAAGTAGCTTTATAATCTAATTTTCATTAATTTTTTAAATATATATATTTCTAAAAGAATACCACTCGGGGACTTTCAATTGAAATAAACTTGTTTGGCTTAAAGAGCTCCCTTTTGATGGATCGGAGTTACCTTCGACCGGAGTTACAAGTGAAGAAGAAAATAACTTTATAGTATATGCAATAAAAGATATGCCTTATTATAAATAAAATTGCGTATGCTTTTCAACTAAATTTGGTTTATTTGATATATAAAGTAGTTATATCATTAAATTATGAAAATCATATTTGTATTAAAAAGTTATACTAAAAATAATTAACACATTTTTGCACAAATTATCATTCATAGAAATGTAAAAAAACATCATAAAGTTTTCTTTTTTTCAAAAGTGTTTTGTGATTCTAATATTAACAAATTAACTAAGATAACTAATTTTTTTTATGAAAGTATTTAATATTTCCTCGAAGGAATACAGAAACTTTGAGGTAGCAACGAGTGTACAAATAAGATGTCCTAGAGCAGGGGTCGCCAAAGTGGTCTATATAGACCCCTAGGGGTCTATTTAACAACAATAGGGGGTCTATCTGACCCAAGGGGTCGAATGGGGGTCTATTGGGACTCGAAGGAAAAACAGTTCGCAAATCACACATATCTAACTGCGTACGTAAAAATTTAAAATATTTTTATAATCGACTTAATATTATATTCTTTATAGAAAATAAAATAATAAATCAGAAAGCAATCTGCCCCTTTTTTCCTTATTTGTTTTCGTATGTATACCGTGACGTCACAACTTGACCTTGTGACCAGTTTGTAATTTGCACGACCAGTTTGTATGTAGCCTATGCACGACTCATAGATGAATTTTTATTTGCTAAATATCTTGAAACCGATGGGAAGGGAGTGACAATTTTTAGATGTTTACAAGAATATTTAAATAAATATGTCATTCCGCTTGAAAATATAATAGCAGTAGCCACAGATGGTGCACCTTCTATGGTAGGGCGTTACCGAGGTTTTGCTACATGCCTCAAAGAAAAAGTGCCCGGTATTCGTACTATTCATTGTGTGTTGCATAGACACAACTTAGTAGCAAAATATCTGAGTTCAGAGTTACATGAAGCTTTACAGTTTTGTATTAAATCTATTAATCAAATTAAAGCTCAACCTCTTAAATCAAGATTATTTGCCAAACTTTGTGAAGAAAACAATGAGTTATTTAACCAATTACTTCTGCACACCTAGGTTAGATGGTTGTCTAGAGGTGTATGCTTGCAACGGCTCGTCAATTTATTTGACTCCACGACAGAATTTCAGAACGAAATAAATCCTGTTCTAAGCAATGAACTCCAAAACAATAAGAACCATATTTTTTTATTTAGCAGACTTATTTGGAAAATTTAATGACGTTGAAACAAAACTGCAAGGAAAAGATGTAACAATTATCCAAGCTCGGACAATACTGTTAGGCTTCCAAGTAAAATTAAATTTATTTAGATCTTGATTGCTACGTAAGGATTATAAGTATTTTTCAAATCTGCAACAATTAAAAATAAAAGAAGAAGACTTGGAAATATATACAAATCATCTTCAAAAATTAAGCGACGATTTTAAACTGCGCTTTGTTGATTTGGAAAACATCGACATCCCTGATTGGATTATTGCGCCATTTTCGGCTCAAATTGATAACGTCGACATCAACATACAAGATGAGCTTGCTGAACTATTGTCCGATCTTGAAGCAAAAACGCTTATTAAAAATTTGACAATACATAAATTTTGGACTAATATAAATATAAAGCAAAAATATGTGAAACTTTACGAAATGGCTCAGCCATTTATGCTGGCGTTTCCAAGTTCGTATATGGTTGAAGCCGGTTTCAGTCACGTTAATTCAATTTTAACTAAAAACAGAAATAAATTAAATGTGGAGCTTCGAGGGGATTTACGGTTAAAATTGACTAATTTCGAACCCAATATAGCGAACCTTGCCAAGAAACACCAGGCACACTCATCTCATTAAGAAGTAAAAAATCTGTATCTACTTTACTTACTGTTTCTGATTTATTAAATATTTAGACTAATATATAGTTTTATTTTAATTACCTGAAAATTACCTTTGTGGGGTTCTATGGAGATTTCGAAAAATTATATAGGGGGCGATGATCAAAAAAGTTTGGCGACCCCTGTCCTAGAGGGACGGTCTAGACCAGATCTTAAGATTCGGGAAATAAATAAAAATTAATTTTACCACTTGATATTGTGTCCTTTTAAACTTATTAATTCATGTAAGATGAATTTTAACTAAAATTTAAGTTTTTTATGCACTGTCTCTCAAAGGGTTAAGAAACCTTTAGCATATAATTTTAATAAGAAGAATTTTTTACAAGTTCTATGAAAGGAAACGAGAATTTCATCTGATTGGAAACCAAAAATTTAAGCTTACCTTTGCGGAACAGAGTTTGAGAATATGAAATTCCAGAACAATTACACAGTTAAATAAAAAAAAGATAAAAAGGGATCTAATTTAAAAGAATTACACACTTGATTTATTTCTGGTTTGTTTTCGAAAATGAAACAAACTAAATTTTATTATTATGCAAACATATTGGAATCGCATTTTCCTTTAATAAAAAATTAATTCCAACACGTATAAAATGACATATAAACATAATTAAGACATATAAAATAATTTTTAAATTGAACAAAAATTCCATTCCTTATATTTCATATGCAATACGATAAATAATTGTAGAAAAATGTTTTAAATTCATAAAATTCTTTAGAAGGACTTAAAGAAATAATGCCACTTCAAATATTAGACAGATTCGTCATTAATATCACAGTCTGCTGTTATATATATTATATTCTAAAATATTCATCATTTTTTTCTCTCATAATATTATTCTATGTAATGTATGCTATTTTTTCATAAAGACCTTCCACATATTTTTCTATTCAGCTGTTAAACTATTATTCAGACGATTTACCAAGCCATTTTTTGGGTAAAATTATTCAGTACCGAAGAACACAAGTAATGCAGAATTTTAAAAATGAAGATTTCTACGCATACTTTACTATAACTTTATGTTCATCTGTTTCGCATTATAACGTTATTTACTACTTCATTACCTTACAATAATATATATATATATATATATATATATATATATATATATATATATATACAGGGGTTGGACAAAAATATGGAAACACCTTTTAAAAAACATGTTTCTTTGCTTAATATGGTGTAGGAAACCCTTTGGCATCCAAAACAGCTTGCGGTCTTCTCGGAATGGATAAATACAGTTCCTGTATGTGTGCCAAGGGAATATTATACCATTCTTCCTGCAAAACGGTGGCAAGTTCAGATAACGATGTTGGCGGTGGATAACGAGAACGCACTTTCCGTTCCAATGTAGACCACAAAGATTCGATAATATTCAGGTCTGGTGACTGTGGTGGCCAGGGGAGATGGGACAAATCCTCCTCGTGCTCAGAAAACCAGTCCTGGACAATGTGAGCTGTGTGAACAGGGGCTTTGTCGTCTTGGAAGACACCATCACCATCGGGGAACAAAGTTTGTACCATGGGATGAACTTGATCTGCCAAAATGTTCACATAAGTCTTGGCAGTCATGTGCCCTGACACAGTTATCATGGGGCCAGCAGAGAACCACGATATGGCTGCCCAAACTATAACAGAACCCCCGCCATGTTTCACTCTTGGCAACAAGCAGTCTGTATTATAGGGTTGAGATGGCGTTCTCCAGACGTAAACTCGGCCAGAAGTGGGAAACAATGTGAAAGAAGACTCGTCAGACCATATTACACGCTTCCACTGCCCTATAGTCCAGGCTTTATGACTTAAACACCACCTTTTCCTGTTACGGGCATTAGCATCACTGATGAGTGGCTTCTCAATTGCAGCACGGCCAGAAATTCCCTGTTTATGAAGCTCCCTTCTAATTGTTTTGGTACTCACAGGGTTCTGTAACACAACATTCATTTCAGCAGTAACTTTTGCAGCTGTGGTCTTCTTATTTTTCGTCACAATTGCCCTTAATGATCGTCTGTCACGATCACTCAGCACACACTTTCGTCCACGCTGTGATTTAGCAGATGATGTTTTTCCGCTTTTCAAATATGCGGAATAAATCTTCGATACAGTACCTCTTGAAACACTAAACACCTCGGCTACCTTGCTTACGGAAGCCCCTACCATACGTACTCCAACAATTTGCCCACGTTCGAAGTCTGTTAACTCTGACATAATGCAATGAAAACCTCACATAACAGTACTCCGACAACAACTGAACTGTTTAGCACATTTACGAAGTTGTATAGGTGGCGTTAGTAATCAAAAACGCCAGCGCCACCTACATATTTCATTAAAATCAATCTTTCTTTTCAAACATGCATTTTACAAGGTGTTTCCATATTTTTGTCCACCCCCTGTATATTCTCCAAAAGTTATGTATGTAAAAATCTTGAAAGCATTATTAGGCATAATGTTAATGACTCTATTTTCAGTTTTATTCCCATATATTTATAATTTATAATAAGTTGATACAGGTCGTTTTCGAATATATTTTTTTCTTGTCGATGAAACTAAATTCCGAAATGTTGTAAAAGTTTTCTTGGTTATTGGCTATTTGTTTCTCACATATTTGAAAAAAAAAACCGGTTTTGATAAACATGTAATTGTGATGCATTTTCCCCCCAAAATTCGAACTTTATATACTTAATATTTTGAGCTTCACACGTAATATTTTGTTTTTTATACTTAGAATGACTATTAAATATCTACTTTTTTTCAGTTGTCTTATTATGAACATAGCTACTCTAAATATTATAAATGTTTATTTTTCCCATAGTTTATATCAAGACTTTTATTCAAATATTTTTGTAAGAATTCTATTATTTTAATGACAAAACAAATTAACAGAAGCATCAGTTTTTGATACTGGAGCAAATAAAATGCTATTTCAAACTACATATATATTTACAAAATAAAACTACATACTTGAAAAAAAAAATGTGTTTTACCAAGCAATCCTTCCTTTTCTACAAAACTGATATTTACATATTAAAAAAAAACGAGGAAACGAATTCGAGAGAATGTTTAGAATATTTTGAAGGAAATAGAGAGTATACAAGAGACACACCTTTGTCTAAACACAAGTAGGAAATCCTCCGTGCGAACATAAGTAAACAAAGAATTAAAGTCAAAAATTATCTTGAATCACAGGAGTGAAAACGTTTAGTTACTTTTTATTACCTAAAATTAATTTCAGTTCCAAACAAAATTTTAAAAAAAATAATTTAAAAATGAGCACTTTTAAGAAATGGATCATAGCAACTTTGAATAGATCAAGAATTTTCGAGATTCATTCAAACTTTGACGGAACACCCATATTATATGGAGTTGAAGGGCAATTACTGAAATCCATAATGACAAAATTAGACGTGGATTATGAAATTGTTACACCAGAAGACGGACAATTTGGAATTGAATTAAAAGATGGGAATTGGACAGGTGTTATAGGCATGCTCCACAGAGGAGAAGCTGACATAGGAATCGCCAATCTTGGAATATACGAGGACAGATACAGAACTGTAGATTTCACTTCGTCATATATGGTAGAAGAGTTGCAATTCTGTTACTTTAAACCTGTTAATACAGATATAGCATTTGGTTTCCATCGATTGTTTGATTTCGTTACTTGGATGTATTTCCTTGGAAGCCTGTTTCTAACAGCTATAGTAATGCTCGTCATTTTAAAAAACAAAGAAACCTTCTCTTTCATAATTCTGTCTTTATTTGGATTCTTTTTAAGACAGTCTCTGATCCTTCACAAGAAAATATATAAATATAAAAGCATTTTTACCTCCTGGTTGATATTTGCATTTATAATGTCATCTGTTTACTCTGGTGCTTTGCTATCGTTTTTAGCAATGCCATACAATGGAAAAACTGTAGAAACCTTTCGAGAACTAGCAGAAGCAGTAGCTAAAGATTCCTACAGTGCTTACTCTCTCAGAGGGTCTCAAATTATTCCTCTTCTGCTTTATTCTCAGAAGCCGCATCTTGAGGTTCTGGCGAAACATATGAAAGAAAACGATTGGCTCATCACTGCTGAAGAAATGGCACAAAATCCTCTGAAGAAAAGGGATTCCCCAATGGAGAAACCAAGGACAGATGCCGTTCTCGGCGGTGTCTATATTTTTAAACTCTTGTATGGAGTAGGTGATTTCAAAACAAAAGTTTTCATATCAGAAGACAATACTTTGGCTATTCCTATGGGAATAGCGTTAAGGAAAGGTTTTTGTTGTTCCTCCGAAGTGAACACAATATTATCAAGAATTGTGAGTGCAGGAATTTATGAAAAATTTCTAAGAGATGAATCCTTTAATTACTGGCTTTCCTTAACAAGCGATGAGAGGGAAATTATCCGAGAGAAAGAAGATCGTTCACTTTCTGTTCAAGATTTATCAGAAGCATTTATATTACTAACTGCTGGCCTTTTGATTTCATTCTTGGTTTTCTTGACAGAGATTGCTTATTCAAACATTATGTGTAGATTATTTAACCGACATTGATTGGCTAATTTTCACGCGCGTTAGGTGCACGCACCTTCACATAAGGCATCCTCAGATTTTTAGAAGATAAATCACTAATAATGTATGTAATTAGCCTGTAACGTTACTATTTGTTCAGTGGAATCTGAGAACAACTGAATAAAAAAAAAAAGAAAAAGTGAATTTTCAGCCATCGAATATGAAAAGCAAATTCCAGAGGATCTTAGAAATACAGATTCAGACTTGCAGGTTTCAGATACTAAGTTTGTAACAATATTCTGCATTATTATTAAATTTACGGAAACGTGCTCATTTGAAATTATACAATAATTTAGAAAAACGCTTTTGGACATAAATGTGAATTGCATTTTTATATAGAATATTGTTCAAGTTTTTTATAATGAAATGTATTCTAGATATTTTAATGTAATTCACTACAAGAAATACAATTGACTTTCCAAAACTCCTCATTATATTAAGAATATTATATATAGATTTACGTGCATTAGCATGATTTGAAGTATATCTCTGAAATAATGACTGAAACAAAAAAAAAAAATATTTTAGTGTAACTGTTACCTATTTTTATTGAAAGTTAAAATATATCATATCTTTCAATATTTATTAATTGTATTTACTTAATTTAATTTAAGGCTACTGGGATATCAGGGGAAATTATAGAATACTATATCTAAGACTCCTTTTTTTTGTGATGCATACCTTTTCAAATAAACAGTAAGGCTTAGATTTTTATATGCTAAATAATAATATTTAAAGAATTCTATTGAACAATAAAATAATTTTTGCATCAAAAAGTTTTTTTCTCTCACTTCTTTTAGTTGAATTTGGATATGTCTTATTAGATATATTTGCATTCAGGTATCATTTTAAAGAAATCTACTACACAAAATGGCTCAAAATCTGTATGCTTCTGTAAAAGTTGCTTACGCATATAGTGAACCTAAAATATTTTTTCTCTAAGTAATACACAAGTTTTAAGAACTAATTATACACATGAAAATGAACAAAAATATTAAATTTCCCATGTTTACAAAATTCTATAATTTTTTCAAAGAAATTATTTAGTAATATCATTACAAATAGTCTCACTATTTCTTGTGTATATTTTTCTATATGATGAATGAAATATTTTGTATATTTATGGAATATTATTTTTAAAAATGGTAACTGAAAGCACATATATCTGAAAAATCATGTCCATATTCATCTCAAAGTGAAAGAAAAACTTTTTGAGCAAAAAAATACTTTTCTACTTAAATAAAAGGAAGAAATTATCATTATTAAACACACAAAAATTCAAAGCTTTAAGAATAATTTTAAAACATGAATGTCTGTCTCTAAAACATAAATGTCATAAAAACATAAATATTACACTTGAATTCCATATTTTATTTCTCCCTCTTGTCTTGGAACATTTAAAACTGAAATGATATTTTTTGTGTATCTTTTTTCTTACACAGTTATTCACAAAATATTTTATTGTATTTTACCACATAATTTAACGCATTATATATCGTAATTTCACAATATTGTTATATTTCCTTTAATGAAGAATAAGAATATTATAATTAAATTTCTTTTATGTATTTCCACATTCTGTATACTTTTAACTGATAATTATGAAGAATTCAAAACATACTTTTCACGAATTAAATGAAATTTAATAGTTTAAACATTATTAAATAAATCAAATTTCGTATTATTTATAATCTGTTTTATTTAATTATCATTTTATATAGGTTATGAAACATTTGTTCTTAATATGTCAAGAGAAATTTATTTTCCTTTAATTTCAATATGATATTATTTTTAATATTAATCTGATATTTCAGCACATTTGTCGATTTTTTAATAACAAATTAAGGAACCTTTAATAGTTGATATTATGACGTAATGCATTTTTCAGAGAGTTGAATCACAGTAAAAATGTTTTTTGGCAATCATTATCTTGATTTGTGTTCAAAAAAGTATCTCTTCCGCAGGACAGATCTCCATATCTTTGAAACGGAATCTAACTGCTAAAAGAAGAGAAATGAGCTTCACGTTCGCCTGCTTTTGTGCTGCCAATCATGACTTCATAATTATGAATTATAACGTGTCTTACCAGCATGGGAGCCTGATTAACGATTTCCTTGAAACGGAAAATATCCAACGAATGTCGTGGCTAGCTCACTCACTTTACCTAAGACGCATAGCACGTGTTGGATATACATGGAAGCCGACTTATAGTCCTTCCACGTCCATAAAGCACCGTCCCAAAGCTGAAAAAGGCTCTTCACTATCTCTGGAAATTTTGAAGTCCACACTTTTCCCACATTATAACAGCAAATGTGACAAATCATTATTCAGAGTGCCTGGGTTTAGAGGTGATCACACATCGTATAAAATTTCAATATTACATTAATATTTAATTTATTTTTCACTGAAGTGTGAACTCCTCGTATGAACAGTTTTCTTTCATGATATTGCTTTAGTTACTAACTGTGATTTTTATAGTTCTTTTTAAAACGTTTTTCTGAATTTCACTTGGTGTGTGTGTGTGTGTGTCATCAAATTTTCGATCGTTAATTTAACCAACTTCCCATCAAGCTAGAGCTTTGAAATTTTGGGAATCGTTCGTACTCGCCTAACAATGCAATATTTAGACGTTTGCGACAAGTTTTAGCTAGTATTTTCTTCAATAATGCAGTTTATCCCAACCACTTGGCGCGATTTCAAAAATTGGCATCAAACTTGGCGATTTTTTTGTTTGGCTGAACGTTAAGTCCGTAAAACGGACCAGGGTAGCCACATTTGGCAAAATACTGCCAAATAATTCTTGTCGCCAAGAGTGATTGGGTTAAACTGCATTCCAACCATTTAATTTACCGAATTAATTAATTAATTTTAGTTACTTTTAACGTTTTTATGTATTTCACTTGGTTCGTGTTTCTGTGTGTGTGTCATCAAATTTTCTATCGTTAAATTAACCAACTTCCCATCAAGCTAGAGTTCTGAAATTTCGGGAACCGTTCTTACTTGCCTAACAATGCAATATTTAGATATTTGCGACCAGTTTTAACTAACATTTCAATAATCTTTCTTAATAAATTTTGCCACTATATAAAAACGTTGTTTTTAAAAACGTTGGTTTTTATCTCGAATTATTCACATTGGGTTCTTGTCTTAAAACCATTTTACGCTCGAATATCTCGGTTCTCGCCATGAAGGGAAGGCTGAAATATGATTAATATTATTTTGGATAGAAATCAATTTCTCATTTTCCATTGCAGAATACCGTTGAAATTCGATACCATCCTTAAAAGTGGTTTTCTAATTTATTAACAAAACAGTTATTATAAAGATATTTTATTACATGATTTTAGACAAACTTGTTATACATTTCAAAACGACTTTTTTGAAATAAATTGGTCGTAAATGTGCAATAACAGCCGAGCAAGTTGTGAAAACCACTTTCCGGGCAGTGAAAAGTTCAATTTAATGTTTGGTTGTAATGCGTTGAAGAAAATTAAAAAAATATATAACAACATGAAGATTAAAAAGTGATTTTGATGGGAAAAGAGATGATGTTAAGTAAACTAAGAGTCGTAAAGAAAGGTCAAAATGGCAATAAAATCGAATGTGTGACATATTAAAAATATTCTAGCTGAGAAAATTGTCGTAACGCACATAATTTTTATTTGTTTTTCTGATTTGTCCTATTAAAGTAGGGTAAATTGAAAGAAAGTGGGGAAAAATGATTTCGAACTTAATTATGCTTATTCTTGTTTTAAATTGATTATATATAACATTAAATATTATTTAATGATTGTTATTCATTCTGCAGATTATATTTAGAAAACACGTATTCAGTTTTGTTTTTAAATATCATTAAAAGGGTTTTTTAGAAATGAGAGAATATGCAAAAGTTATTTTTTTAAATTACAGTTAAGTAATTTAACGAATAATATTACTCAAATATTGGGTTTTTTTTTCTCTCGAACTATTAAAATGATAACCAAAAGATATTTTATTATATATACAGAAACTTATTTCATAAATACATTCAAGAAATGTATTTTATGTACATAAAACTAACTTTATAGTATATATAATGTGCTCTCCTATAAAATGTTATGCATAATTTACTAACAAAATAATCTGAAGTTTAAAGGAAATCCATCTAGATTTTCTGATGCTTTGCCTGGTAAAAGAATGAAACGAAATAAAAATTCTTATAATAAAAATTCTTCTTAGTTCCAACTATTTTTTAAAGAAAATTACAATAGTGAAATATGCACATACTTTTTGCATTTTGCATAATTATTACGAAGAATTTGAGAAAGGGTAAAAAATCTAACCTTCTCTCTTGAAACATCTTTAAATTGGTAATTGCAACAACAATAATTGTAGTTAATAACCAATTTAAATCATCGCTGAAATTCCCAGCTAGTATTTCATTCTTTCTTTAAAGGAGAGTGAAAAGTCAAATAATCAACATTTCGAATAACTTAAAAGAGAAATACACGAGAAATACTTAGAATACATAACAAACGTATATGTACATTTTAAATGTAACAGTCATACAAATTTATAATATGTGGTACCATAGGATATATAGTAAACGGTTTCTATTATCTTTTTGAATAAAAGAATGAAAACATATTATATGGATTATAATTATTTAGACTTGATGGAGTATGAAAATAATCATAAACATATTAATTACATAGTGTTTTTCCGTGTAACGATAATAGATAAGGCGGACTTCCTTCCATAAATCGTTTGTACACCTGCCTATTACAACCGTCACGTCCATGACTATTTATATGTCCCATTTGACTAACAGGAATGGCCGTATTGGGCCAGTGCTTAGATCTGGTATGCCGGTTCTATCATGCTTTGAATACTTCTTCTAGGAGTGTATCAAGACACTGGTGTATAATACCTCCGTTGACAGCACCGAGAACTTAGTTACACGCATCGTAGTAACGTAACAGTAGCTTCTGGGTAAGTCCGAATGGCGCCTAGAATTTAGAAATATGTCTGGGTTACTAAGTGCGAAGATATGAGCCTATACCACAGGTCGTGGATGCAAATTTGAACATCTCTTCTTTGTGTGTAGTTAACCTTATTATTTTTGATGATGTTCATTGAATAAGAAACAGCATATTCCAACACGCGGTATCCTTGTGTTTTTAGCGTACATCACAGCATGTATATGTCATTTTCGACTCGACATTTAAACGGGATACCAAGTCCTCACACACACACACACACACACACACATATATATATATAGGATTTTCCAGCTAATTATTAAAGAATTAATTATATTTTCAAATGTACTGAAAAACCAGTTCCTCAATAGCGCGATAGATGGCACCACAAATCAATGTCAAGTGATAGCTCGAGCAACGTCCTTAATTCCTCAACAAAACTGAGCGACATTTCGTTCTCGCTCTCTTTCCCCTTCTCTTTACATCCGCTCTTGTGATGAAACTGAAAGTGAACTCCGTACGTGTGTGTGTGCTTTAATAATTTTACCCAAATTTTATTTAATTTGCTAATTTTTCCAATACTTTCAACGCTTTAAACCGGAAACTCATTTTATTTTCTCATAGTAACGCTTTTAAACTTTTAATTTATGTGATCACGCGCTATGAATCTGCTCAGTTCCGATTTTCTCCAATTTCACATTCGTGGGAAAATTTCTCTGTTTTCTTTTCTACCTAAAGATCCCTAAATCTAGAACCAAGTGATCTGAATAAATCATTGCATATACATTCCAAGTTTCTGTCTCTCCCGTTTCAGCCATGATGGCCTCTAGGAATCTGCACATTGTGTAACTATTCTCACTCTTCTGACTAATCTACGGAAGTGAGTAGACACAGACCATTGCGTTCACGGCAATCAACATGCAACAGTCTTTCTCTCTTGTCAGATTAATAACTCCCAATTCAGGATTTTCAAGTTTCTTCTCCAATTTCAACTTGTTCAGCGGAACAAAAATTCATGCCAAATTATTTTTGTGGTTTTTTAAGCCTTTCTTGTGCTTATATTTGTGACATTGGGCTATTAGCGGTTTCTCTTCACTAACCTTGGGGACTTTTAATTGAGATTGATTGCTTTTGCTAAACACCCTTTGCCCAAACAAAAATGAAACGTAATTATGTAAACCTCACACACACAATGAAGTGAAGCGGGTGAGTTAGGAAATTTAAAAATTCCGACTGAAAGTAGCGAGAGAGGCTGAAGGAGAAGTGAAGTTTAAGCTATAGATAAGTGGAAGGAGAAGTGGAAAGCGAGGTTGAATAAAAGGTTTAGATTAAAGATTGATATAAGACGTTCCTTTACTATTGTTCTCAACAGTTGATCGAGAGTCTGAGTTGCAGTCGAGGAAGGATTGGTGGTAAGAGTCTGTTAGATTACTATTGGTGGGTTGAATTGAAGTTAATAGAAATATTACCCGGGAGAGCATATGAGTTGTTGTCATAGTAATAAATTACGTAAAGATTGTTCTAGTATCTCTTTAATTATTGTGTCGTAGTGTTTAATAATTGAATCTAGTGATGGCATAAGATGAAGCCCGGGTCGGGCGGGCGTCACGCATTTACTCTAATATTGCAGCGTGACAATGCCGTGCAATCAAGTGACTTATGTGTTTCTGCTAAACTACAGGGAAAAAAAAGGGAATATCCCGTTCCCTTGGATTAGTAGAACTCAAGATATGTTCTAATTATTACCACTTAATTTTCCATATTTTATTAAAACTATAATAATCAAACAAATTGATTTCTACTCAATAATTTTTAAAGCAATTTTGATTTTTATTTGTATTTTAAATTTAGTAGCTATTGAAAAGAAAATACGAGATTCGAAAGTAATTTAAATTTAAAAGTAAATTGCTTTATGTTACAAAAATTGATTGTATTTCTTCTTTAAAAATTAAGTCGATTAATTTAATATATGTGACAATGAAAGCATAATTTTTTAAGCTTAATTTTATAAATTTTATGATCGTAAAATATTTGAAATGAAAAATGTAGAAGCATTTTGATTTATGATGTTTGTTATTCAAAAGTTTCTCTTTTAATTGAGGATTTATCGTGTGGTATCTAAACTATATGTATTAATTATGCGTTTATAATGTTTTATAGCTTTTTGAAATTTCTGTAACATGGTTCTGATTTGAATTTTAAAGTTATACATTATTTGGAAATCTTGTTTTGCCTAGATTTTGATATATAGTAAAAGAAAATGTCTATGTTGGCAATTTCTTGTGATACATTCATACGATCATTTTTTTTTCATATAATATTTTTGAGAAATAGAAACTACTCTGTCGTTTTTAATGCTATAAATATATATAAAAACTGAAAATAAAACTAGTTGTGCAGTATCACATTTTGAAATATATGATAAAATTGATTGATATTTAATTAAAATATTGTTATGGGTTTTCTTTTGATACTTAATCTTCTTTATGAAATGAAAAAGTTACCATATTTTAGATTTAAAACTGAATTATTATTGGGGGTTGGGGGAAAATATCACATCATATGTTGCTGCATCGTATTTAATTCCAAAATTTTGAAATTAGTTTATTTTAAAAGTGGGTGGTGTTACAAGAATTCAGGATGTAATATTGTATAAGTATTCAAGATGTTTTTAAGAAGTTTTAAGGACTTAAGATGTAATATTGTATGAGATTTCATTGAAATATTTTTGAAATTGAATACAATTAGATTTTAGAATTTGTGTAATGATTGTAAAATAATTACAGCATTTTGTTTTGATGTGTGCGGCAAAATAAAATGTGTGCATATAATGATGATATATTAATAATAATATTTATATATGAACAAAAGTAAAATTTGATATTGTGATACATAAATGAAGATGATGTAAATTTTAATATTTTTGAATTATTTAGGAAAAGATTTCGACAATGTTTTGTTTTGACATGTGTGGTGATTTGAAAATAGATGTTATAAGAAATAATTTTGATTTTACATACTTTTGAAACAAAGGAAACATTTTGTTCTTTTATTATAATAATTTACTGTAAAATGATAAACATTATGTTGCTTTGAAATGAGTGTTTAATAATGAGAAATATTATGTTTTTGAAATGAATACGAGGAAGGTCTTTTGTTTTAAAATCAAAGTAAAGACTAATACTTTTTTAAAAAATGCTTTAATTGTCAAAGCAAACTTAAGTCTTAAAATATGTTTTGCATTGAAAGGAATGAATATCTGGTATAAATGATTTTTCTGGAGACCTGTTTTAAAGGAAAAGGTAATAAAAATAATTTAACTGAAAAATGATATTAAGGATAGAAAAAAGTTATACGTAAATATTTTCAAAGAACAGATTTAGCCACCTGAGATGTGGTTTTTTAATAATTATTATTAAATTACTCTATTAAATATAAGAATTCAAGTAAAAGATGAAATATCGAGAAATGGACAAAAGTATATTTTTCTGAAAGTTAAAGGAAGCGATAAATTATTAAATTTAATTTATTTTAGCTAAAATATTAATATGTAAAAGCAAATAATGTTATTTTAATATTTAATTTTTAAGCTAACCTAATTCAATTAAAATTGAAAGCAACTAGAATAAAAAATTGAAAAAGTGATCTGGTACACTCAAAAGTTATCCAACTAAAACAATAGCCGCTTGGGTGACTAATAATTTAAACTGTATCAGGTTTGTCTTGCGAACAGGTGTGACAAAGTTTAGTCATAACAACTCTTCTTCAGGTAATATGGGAAAAGGTTTGGTCGAAATATTGCAGTAAGCTAGAAAAAAAAAAGATAAAATTGCAAATACGCTTTATTAACTAATTGTTAAATCAACATAATTTATTTTTAAACATTTTTTTTAAAAAATGTATTTCCATGCCCTGATGATAGTCTGTAACATAGCGGATAAACATCCAATTTCATTTTGCTCTTGTTCATTTCCCAAACCTGTGATTCATAAGGGAAATCTGTAATTAATGCGACGGAGACTGTGGCATAATCTTGTCATTACGGGCAAAGAAAAATGACAAATTAATCTTGTTTACACCTTGAGCTTTATATTTGTTTGAATATTGATTTACAAAATGCCATCCACACATATTTTGTTATTTGTGTATTTTTTATACAATAGGTGCAAGAATTTATGAAAAGGAACAAAAAATACTACTGAACACAGAGTAACGTTAGATTTTAAGCACAATGCCACACAACAATGTACAAATTTAAAACATATAGAACATACAAATGTTATTTGCCTTGTCATTTAATCACTTTATAAAAATTGTTTATAAGTTTTGTAAAGATGAAGGGATTTTTTTTTTTTAGACAACGTTTTTGGGTAATACTCTAACCCTAAATTTTAAAACTTATTTTTTTATGACACATTCAGATATGGTTTGACTGTTTAATGAGACCTACAACCTATCTGCGACTTTTTGAAGTAAATTTGTATTGATTTCATTTAAATTTATTATTCAATTTTCCAATACTTTTAATTGCAGTCCAAGGAGATTTCATCTTATTTTCTGATACAAATCCTTTTGAGATTTTAACTTAATGTGATCACGAGAGATATTACTACTGCTTGAATTCTTTTCGTTCAATCTGGTGAAGATTTTCTGCAACTTTTTATCTTACAGCTAAATATCAAGATCCTAAATCCTACTTACACAGTCTGAAAAAAATTCTTGCATATAAATTCCAAGAAGGGGATGTATCGTTATCTTCCGTTATGGCCACAGCCAGAAATGGCACATTTAGTAATCCATGTATTGTAACTTATCAGACCATGATATCTAAATGCATGTACACTAAAGAAATCATGAAGTTTGGAATTATTCAACATTCACTATTTGCAAGGTATCTATATTTACAAAGAACATTGAACAAATGTATAATTATGCCAAATATAAAATTATACAAATATTATGATTGATATATGAATGTATATAAACACTCTAAATTCGAGGAGGACTGGGAGTTGAGCTATGGAAGGATATAAGCACTCGAGGACATCGGTGATTTGTGGCATACCCTATACTCATAACATTCACCGTGTTTTCTCTTCTACATAGGTTAGATATTTTGTAACGTATCAGATAAAATGAGTGTCTGGAAAACATAAGATATTTAAAGAACAGAAATGAGGGAATGGTCGGTAGGTGGAGAAAAGACCAATCAAGAAGCACAAGTGACCTACAGAGCTCTTGTGGCGTCAATGTCGTTTGAAGATTTCTGGAAACAGTTTCCAAGACTCTAAAGACACTTACTAATAGAACTGGAAAAGGTCGACCAAGATTCACAACAGCAAATGAGACAATATTTGGCACTTTCAACGCAGCATGCAAATGCTCTAGATTAACTACTACGTGAGTTGTGGCGCTTCCATAAAGAAATCCAGTATCACGATCTACAATTGCATTAAGCTTCATGACACAAGCTGTGCCAGATGACTCTTTGTTTGCGTCTCACTCTTTGCAACACACAAGCGAGGAGTTTGTAGTATGGTCCAAACTTTGTTTGAAACTTCAGAATTCAGTGGATCACATTTTTTTTTACAGATGATTGGAATTTAGCCTGGGAGACTTATTCTTGGCGAACTGTATCCGGGAGAGCCTGACATACCGTCATCCCTACATCGGGAAAAGGATCATTGTATGGAAATTGGAGGTGTAATAATGGCATCATGATGGAAGTCGACACACACTACATGTGTTTGATAGAGAGGCAGGCATGTATAAGTGACTTTGATTGTTTTACAAATGAATCTGTGCTATTCCTACACCACACGATGGTTGGATTGGTATGTAGACACGGTGGAGGGTTCCTTAATTGTTTTTTTAATGCATCGTCATACTGGTTCTACATACGGTTGTCTGGTTTAGAATGATATTAGATTCCACAACTTCACATTTCCAAGTACATGTACATATACAAGGACCAACTAACAATATACTGTTTCTGAGTTGCGGTATGTTATCCTCTTTTTCTTTGGAATCTTTTCTTGCCAGCTACTTTTCAACAAATAAAAGGCGCAATCAGTTGTGTACCACAATGTAGAGCTTTCTCTTTGCTTGCAAATTTCTTCCTTGCGCTGTCTTGGCTACCTTTTGTTTATCTAACAAATCTATTACTATCATTAGAGAAAAGGAACTGGAACAGTACCACCTCTTTAGTGCACCAGGTCCCCTTTAGAAACCTTGCTTGTACAGCATAGATTGTCATGCTCAACAAGCCTCCACGTCTCTCTCATTCAATGCCATGCGGGAGATAGCGTAATACTCAATAATTTCGGTTCTTCTTCAACTTCGTAGAGAATTGCTCTTCAAATAATTTCACTGTTAGATTGTATATTCAGTATTACAAAAAATTTGGCTGTATCTACTTGCCATCTCAATGTGCATTTGGATGGTCAACTGGTACTCTTTCATGTATGTATGGGCATGGGAATTGTACGCGTGTATTCCGTTAGGATCAGAAAAAAAAAAAGCATATTCATTCCAAATGTTTTGTTTTCCAAGATCTAAATGCTGCTGCAAAGCTTGGAACCATAGGAAAAAAGTAAAATTATTATAAAGATAATGTTTACCTTTTACTTGTATTTTAATGAAGATGCGCAGAGTTTTTTTTTACTTCTATCAAATAACACTGTGATTAAAAAATTTTTTTAAAAAGGCACTTACTAGATTGATTGAGATAAAGAAGACAGCTAAATGGGTTTACTAGAACAATGGGCTTTATTATTTGAAAATATTCACTCCATACAAATTAACATTTAAATCCAGCTAATGTAAAACCCTTTTTCTTTATAAAAAGAGTTTTAAAATATAACTGATAACATGTTAATTTCAAGGAAAAGTTTAAAAAACAAGAACACTATTACAGTATTTATATACGGTTTCTTAAATTAAATGCTCATGAAAACCTTTTTTCATCTCATTAATTAGAAGACAAATGCTGGTATCTGACTCGTTTGTTAACGATCCACCACCAGAGTTAATAATTGAGAGTTTTTTTTTGCAATTCTTTTGATTAAAAGCTGGGTATATATTAGGTGACAATATTGATTATAGAGATTCAAGAATAAAATAGATATGATGGTAAAATTATTATCCAATGA
This sequence comes from Nephila pilipes, assembly GCA_019974015.1. Taxonomy (NCBI): domain Eukaryota; kingdom Metazoa; phylum Arthropoda; class Arachnida; order Araneae; family Nephilidae; genus Nephila; species Nephila pilipes. The sequence goes on along the minus strand of BMAW01028817.1, from coordinate 8,769 downwards.
ATAAAACACATTTTCCCATTCTATCACTTTTTTATAAAAGAAAAAGTCTGTTTAATTTCTTTAATAATTTTTCAGTGTTTTTGAGTTACCTTTAGAATGCTTTTATTTTTAAAATATTCATTTTTTATTTCTTTAAAGATTTACATAGTATTATTTTTCTAAATAGTCACAAAGAAGTCATGTAGTTTGAGGTAACAAGATATTTGACCTGTAGGAAACGGCTGGCAGTATAAATATATTTGAAGGTCGATAATCTCTTCATACAACTGAAATTAATTTGATTTTAATAACTTGTGTGATATGAATATTTTTAAAGTAAAAATATATTTGATAAGCTCAAAATGTATTTCAAATTCTTAGTTTTGTGCCAGAACTTATTTAATATATATTTAAAATTGTTGTATCAAATATATTGTTATATTTTTTTCAAATCAAATAAATTAATCAAATAAATCGTTATATTGTTAAATTTCTGTCTCCTTAGTGTCTGTTCAATGCTGGTTCAACGAGAAATGAGATCTTCATGCTCTGAGTAATTATTATCACACATGAAAAGAATATTAATAAAATTTTCATTTCTCTCTTTACTAATTTCTAAACATCAACACATTCTTAATTGGAACGGAAGTTTAGCAAAACTAAAACTATCTATTCTATTACTGTGGAATTTTCTATAATAATTAGAAGAAAATTTTCTTTTATTTTCAGTTATATTTTTGTTGTCCCTTTATTCATTAATAAAATGAAGCATCCTGATTGTATAGTACAGTAAAAAACTTATTAAGTGGTAAATATTTTAATCCATATTGTTTACATGTGATTTCATCATTAATACTTTTTGTTGATATCATTGGTTTACAATATTCATTCCTTTTACCACTATTCATATTGACTGCAAATTTAAAAATTTTGATTCGAGTCCATGCAATATTTGGATTTTAATAAAACGTTATGGACAAAAAGTCTTGGTTCGGTTTGGTTTTATTAACGTCGCACAAGAAGCAAGAGGAGAAATTTCGTAGAAAACTTTGCATAAACAAATCTTTGTGAAATTACTTTAATGGTAGGTAATTATTTTTTAAAATTTAATAACTAAAGCAGAAAATTTTATAACTTTATGAGCAGAATTTAACTAAAACTGATTGTTCAGTGTTCTTGTTTGTGAGTGTAAAGCGCCATCTAGTTTTTTTTTCTTCATGTGATTGTAATCAGTGTATCCTTAGATTCCAACGAAGCAGAAGTCGAATGAGTTTTGATTGCAAAAATAAATATTGTATTTGTACAGTCCTTTTTGTGAGGAGTAAAAGTTGTTCTTTGAGTTACTTCTTGTATTATAAAACTGAACTATCTAACATTGATACTTAGGTTAATTTAACTTTGATAATTCGGTTACGCGAAAAAGTATTAATTATGAGGAATTTTTTTAAAATAATTAATTAACAACTTTAAATTCATGAATTAATCATTTAAGCCTATAAGTTATTTCCGTATGAGTTGATATTAAGGAATTTTATTTTCCCCATATGTGACAAAAATTAAAAATTACAAAATATATATTAATGATGTTTTTGATTTTGACGACTGTATGCTTTCACATGCATGTAATCGAGATTTTTTTACTTCTTATAAATTTAAAAATATTATAACGATGCCTCTATAATCTATCAGTGTTTGCTATTTTGTGCTGAATTTCTTGAAGACAAAATTTATTTGTTTTCTATTTAAATAACTCACTTTCCTCTTAGGAAATAATGAAAAATCACCCATAAAAATCATTTATAAGGGAATAATTTTAGAAACCTTGATACTATAATAAGTGTATCTACAATCATAAGACCTCGAATGAAACAAATTTATAGCTGACGGGATCACACTGGAGCGCCTGAGCGTTATGCTTTTAATCTCCATGTTCATCCAGATGTTTTAATCTCCATATTTGAATATATTTTGATTATCATTTTGATAAATTTGTTAGTTGCAATAAAATGGCCACCGAAAACTCTGAACTCATTCAGTTATGCAAAAAAGAAGCGCAGAACACTAAGAACGTCAGTTACTAAACTTATTTCTAAAATTGAATTAGAAATTCAAAAAACCGAAGTAACAGCAGAAGAGAGCGAAATTGAACTTTATATAGAACAATTAAATGATAAAATCGATTCTCTCAAATTAGTTGATTCTGATATAGAAAGGTTATTGAAACCTGAGGATCTGGATAAAGAATTAGAATCAGCTGAAGAATTCCGTGAAAAAATTGTAACGTGGAGATTCAGAGCAAATAAATATTTGCGAAGCTTGAATCAAAATAAAGATGTTCACGACCCTCCCAATCCCCCCAATTATTCATCACACGAAAAGGATGTTAAACATCAAATAATCAACGTCAAATTACCGAAAATAATGATCCCAAAATTTTCTGGTAATATAAGTGAATGGCTTACGTTTTGGAACTCTTACGAAACGTCGATACATAACAATACATCTTTAGACGACGTTAGTAAATTTAATTATTTAAAAGCCCATTTAACTGGAACAGCTTTGGAAACTATCGGCGGTTTCTCTATTTCTCACGAAAATTATGCTAAAGCTATTTATTTGTTAGAACAGAGATTCGGTAGAAAAGAAACTTTAATAACCACCCATATGAATCATTTATTAGAAATCTCCCCACTTAAGCGTTCAAATGACGTAAAAAGTTTGCGGCAACTATTTGATAAAATTCAGATTCATATTAGAAGCTTAGAATCATTAGGCATCGCATCACATACTTTTAGTACTTTATTATCCCCAGTAATTCTAAAAGCATTGCCAAATGATTTAGTATTTGAATTTCATAAAGAATTCGGAGAAGAATATTCCGTAAATGATTTAATTGAATTTTTAAACAAACAGATAATCGCGAAAGAAAAGACGGAGTTATACTTAAAAAAAGAGATTCAAAATACGCACTCTCATATCCCTCGAAGTGTTAAGAGCGATATCGGTGAACTAAAAAATTCTGAATAACACCCATAGATGGCGCTGAGTATTCCGAGGTATTTGGCATGTTTTGTTGGCTGGAATATCCAGCTCAAGCGATAAATGAGTCTGCCTAGAAGTATTCAATACGAAGTACAAAGGTCAATTTGGGTAATGGGGGGGGGGGAAACATTATGGAGTTTCACAGTTGTAAAGTTGAAAGAGCCAAAGATTTATTTTGTCTATTACTTGAGTCTCTCTTTCTTTCTCTCTCTCTCTCTCTCTTTTTTTTAAAGGGATGTGAGCGTATGAATTTAAAGTTTATTTTCTCTTAGTATGAAAAGCGCTTAAGATTAAATATGTAAACTTTATTTATTTTATAAGGAAAAATAATAATAGTAAAAAATAACAAGAAATAAATAATGGAGGAAAAATTATAGTGAATAAAAATGTAAAACAATAAAAAGAATGAGAAGAGCTGTCAGACAATTATCAGAGATAGCACTCTGAAATGTTGCCATGTAATATTTTCGAAGATATTCAAATTTAATTTGTAAAAGCAATCAATAAAATGATTATTATTTAACAGCTTACATAAATACATTTAATCAGTATAAATGTTGTAAAACAAAATTTGAATATTATTTTATCATGTCAAAACAAAACTAACTGTATACTTAAATTTTATTTCTACTAAATAGACATATTGCGATTGAACTATGTATTCTATTAATCATAATTGTCCTTCGAAATTAAACTTACTTAAACCTTATGGGTAACTCCTCATTTTTGCAGAAATTCAAGCTGAAATGAAGTAAAAGTAATTGGGGAAAAACCGTAGATCTTTTTCTGTCACATTTAATTAAAAAAAACCTCTCCCCCCCCCCCCCACAAAAATTGTTCAGTATAAATTTTTATAGTTCACTTCTTTTCGTTTTATTGCCTAAATAATTAAATTTGGAAAATATATATTATTATCATAATATATTTATTAAAAAAACAAATTCCGTACAGTAAAGGGAAGCTTGCATCTATTTCAGGTTTGAAACTTTTATCTTTTGTTTTGTTTTTAACTTTTCAGGTTTCTTTTTATATTAAAATATAAAAATATTTCTTTCCATATGCTACGAACAGCACTTTCTGAGTGAGACCACAGTACCAGAGAAAGTTCGTTTAGAATTTTAAACAAATACTTTTTTTTTTTATTGATGCCTGTTTCCAAAGAATAAGCAAATATTACTGATGTAAATAAGAAATTAATAATCCTTAATTCATTAAATACTTTGATTGATTTTTTGCTTATTAACACGAGGGCTTTGAGCGATGGACCTCGCAATTTTAAACCTCGGTCAAGTGACGAGGATGACATTTGAGTTGTCATTCCTCTCTCCAAACTTCCTTCTAATCCTTTATTTTTTGTTATTGATTCAGAACACATATTCAAATACATCCATAACAATTGGATTAAACAAAAACACGCAGGGCAATGTTTTTATTTTCCAGATTTTGAAGGTCATAATAAGTTTCCATTATTAGAAGCAAATTTCTCTACACTTAAGTGTGTAACGATATGATATCGAAAATAATAATTTTGTAAAGTTTGCTTATGGTTTAATTTTAAAAGCTTTATGTCCTTCAAATCTTGAAAAACGTGAAACTTGTGCTTAAGATATTCAATAACTTTGTTATTCAAGGGCTTCAACAATTAGGAGAGCAACATAAGCTAATAAGTTATGAAACAACATCAAATTTTATTTCTTTAATTTGTAGATTGTGGAAAATTGTTAATGTTAAGATAATTGTAAATGGACAACATCTGATGATCCTTATCAACAATCGATTACTTTATCACCAGATAACAAAGGATGTGAATTCTTATACAAAATTTTATTTGCTTAGTTTCATGGAAGGAAAAAAAATTGTACTATTGGAATCCTAATTAAAGAAACACGTCTTGCTTTTATTCATACAACATATGCTTTACTTGAAATGTCAAAATATTGTATATAAATGAATTAAAATTTTAATATTTTCTTCATGGGAATCCAAGCAGATGCAGAAAGTAGTTTTGGGAAATATAAGATAATTTCAGGTTCTCAATATTCAATATCAGTTCGACAGCTTTATGAAGTGGAAGCTAAACTAAGAATGCAAAATTTTTTACCTCTAATTTTAATTTCGAACACTTTTGGCAGCTTAAGTTAAAAAACATTGATTTAGAATATTCGTGTTATGAAAGTCATTTAGATTCTTTAATATTACATGATTTTTTAATATAACACTTTCTGAAAAAGATTTTTGCGATGCTGAACCTTATCTGCGTGTTTTAATATATTTAGCTGGTGTTTGTGCAAGAACAAAACTTAAAAAGTAAAAATGCGACCTTTGCTCCAAATCAATTATTCTCAATAAAATTTGAACTAAATTCTAACCATCATTTAATGCGTATCATAGACAGAGGAAGTTTATTGTGTCCTATCCCAGATATTGTCTCATCAGTATTCTACAACTATGTAACAGTTCAGAAACTTCTTTCAAAAGATTATAAAAATATGTTCCTTGCACAAAATAATTAACGTCGAATTACCTCAGATATATCGATTATCTTGATAAATTCAAATGAATTTTTTATATGATAAACCTTGAACAATGATCATGCTTCTGAGCTAGTTTTAAAGCATATTATACACACTTCTACAAATGCATTATTAAATTACTACTGTAAGGAAAAAAATGATATTAAAAAAGTTGAAACAAAGAAAAGAGAATCATATACTTTATTAGCTAAATAACTTGCTTTATTTTTTGTATGGACCAATTTTTGATGCATATATATATTTATTTTCATGTATTTATCTATAATTATATATCTATGATTTACCTAAAAATATTTTTTAAAATTTATTGAATGGCATTTTTTTTTTTATTTTGTGATTGTGTTTGATACCAATAAAGTTATTGTTTTTAAATTTGTGTTGTATTTTTTGTTTTGAAAACTATTTCTAATGCATTACATAACTAATGTACGGGGGAAATGATATTAAAAAAATTGAAACAAATAAAAGAAAACTACATACTTTATTAACTGAATAAATTACTTTATTTTTATGTATGGACCCATGTATATATATTTATTTTTATGTATGTATCTATACTTATATATGTATGATTTACTTAAAAGTATCTTTTAAAATTAATTTAATCGTAATTTTTTATTTTGCGATTGTGTATGATGCCAATAATATTATTGTTTTTAAATTTGTGTAGCATTCTTTGTTTTGAAAACTATTTTTTATTTTATTTCTCTTTTTGTAACTATTCTGAATAAAACTAAGAAAATAATAATAATAAAGAAATTAGCATAGTTTTATGTATAAATTAACAGTAAAATAGAGAAGATTAATTTTTTATTTTACTTTTTGTTTTCCTAAGAACAAAAAAAATATAAAAGATTCTTATTTGTTGCAATGTAGCAAGTGTTTATGTTCATTGCAATACGTTTGAAGTAAATAATACATTGATGATCACATACTTGCGATTATTATTTTAAAAAAAATAAAGTATATTTGTACTTAAATGCTCTATGTACATGAAACACAATTTTTTGATTAATTTATTGATATTTTTTTATTTGCTGTATATGAATGTTTAGTTTAATTATAAAGAATGGAGTAAGTATGTTAAAAAACGTATGGAAAGAGTACCGTAGGCGCATATACGAGAGTTACCCAACTAGTTGTAACATCACTAATCAGCGCGAAGGCCTTCCAGTATTTAGGAGGTGTTGACAGCAGGCGGAAATTTGGAGCTTTTGGCGGAAAAGGGATATTTTCAAACAAAAAAACTAATAATTCGAGATAAAAACCAACGTTTTTAAAAACAACTTTTTTATATAATGATAAAGTATATTAATTACGATATATTAAATTCAAAACAAACACGTGATAAACACATAAAAAATTTAATTATAATTTCAATTTAATCAATCCTTTATTGAATATTTTTTACTGAAAAATTTTACAACACATACAAGCCTTTCCTTCTTATTTCCAAATATTTTTGGATTACCAGATCTAACCACGTGGAGGTGAGGTGAGGCTAATTTGAGTATGATTGGCTAAGAGTAGATAAATCTACATGTTCATAAATTAACGATCAAAAAAATGATGGCACTCACACACACCAAGTGAAATTCAGAAAAACGTTTTAATAAAAGAAGGTAGGGATTTCCTTTACGGTGATATTTACAACGATTGCTTTGCAATGGATTAGTGACTAGCAACCCTAGCGATTCAGACCAAATCAGTTGGATATTGCTCGTCTTTCTTTTTGAATGTTGAATTGTTACGTTTCTATTTTTTTTCCGGTTCTGTTTTTTTACCTCTTAAAAATATTCCTAATAAGAACAGATCTCGTAAACATCCTGGTTTTAATCAGGCTTCAAAAGCTCAACGTTTGCGACGGAAGGAAGAAAAAAGAAATAGGTAAAATAAAAAAAAATCGTTTATCTAATATACATAATATATTTTTTTTTGAAATTCAGTACATTTGACTATTAGAAATTGAATGCCTAACGACAAATGAATTATATTGTTTATGTTAATCTCTAGCAATCTTTATTTTTAGGTCATCACCAAATGATAATATAAACGAAAATAGCGTGTTCCAACACGTCAATGACCACGATTTGTTTGCAAGGTAAAATTAAATCACATTTCTTTCAAATAAATTGCAAGTTATAATTAATTATTGGAGTATATAAAAGTGGAAACCCTTGAAATAAATACCAAATTATGCATTATGTAAAATTAAATTAATTGAGAAAAATTAAATTCGTAAGCAATTTGTTTCCAAAACTAAAGTGATAAAGTCAAGCAAATAAAGTTGAATATGTGTTATTAAAATTATTTTAGTATTAACAACAAATCTTAATAGCCAGATAATTTTTCTCATTAATTTGACTAAGAACACATGAATAATGGTTTTATGACAAGAACAGTTATCAATAAGTAATATAAAATCTAATCTTATCTCAAGGTTATTTTCTAAACAGTGCGTATTAAATGAATATGATTTGCAGGTGTGATATAGCAATACAAACGGATTTCGGAGAAGGTGGTCTTGTTTACCCGGCGTGTGAGAATAAATTCAAAAAGTAAGTTTTAAAAAGAAAAATTCAACTGTCGAATATATTTTATCCGTTCAATTAACATTGCTCCGAAAAATGCGTCATATTTCTGAATAATATTTTCTACATAAAAGATAAGGGGATTCTGTTTATTATATATATTTAGTGAAGGCAGCTGTTGCAAATGTTTTATTACAGAAAATTCAGAAAAATTTGTAAGAAACGTGTTTTATTGGAATGTAAACGTGTGAATGAAGTTATATTTTACAGTCACGCCTTGTGATCTGAATATATACCTCTCAATTTGGATAATAATGTTTTTTTTAAAGAAGTTTATACACTAACATATTTCTTATTTGATTTTTGAAATTTTCTTTTTTCCCTCCTTATATTGGATGATTTAAGTTTTGAACATTGTATTATTACCACAACTCAGGTGCGAAGTAGCGGTGCAAACTGATCCTAATCAAGATGTATTCCATAAAGATGTCATACATCAGAAACCTGAAATGTAAGTCAATATGCATATTTATATAAATATCGCCATAAACTGGTAAAGTCTAGGAAAAAAAACGCACACCAGATTATTTTTATTTATGTTTAAAGTTGTAAGAGATATTTCAGTGTGAATGAGAAAGTTCCCATATTTATAATTTTCAAATATTAACTTTATATATATATAT
>BMAW01028802.1:3664-23216 GCA_019974015.1 Nephila pilipes | reverse complement strand
TTAATTAATTTTCAAAAACCAGCCTTTCACGGAGAGTAGAAAGGTCTAGGTCACCGCAGAGGTTCATAACATTTCTTTCGAGGTATAAACCATACTATTTCTGAAAAAAAAAAAAAAGTTGAAACTGGAAAGAGTAAATATTCTTCATTCTAATTATTTTCATATACGGAGTTTCAAGCACTTCAGTCGTAAATTGAATTTGCTATAGAATATTTATTATTTAGTTTCGTTTTTGATGTATGTAAATAAATGTTTTTTCAGAAATTTAATACACGTAAAGCTTGATAAAAAGAAATTAATATGAAGATTAAAGTTACAAATATGTTTTCTTCAATCTTCTCTGTTGTTGTAGCAAGCCCTGGAAACTAATATATTAAATGCCTTTTTTTAATTCTGAAAATGTTTCATAAACTTATTTCTGGAAAATTTTTAAAGGGGAAACTACTAAGTATAGTTATTTGATTAACAATATTTTAAAAATAAGTAAAGAAAAGTTTTACTCTTATTTCAAGTAAATTTAACATTTGATTGGTTACACATTTTTTTTCCATTAATTCTATCTTAAGTTTAAAATTAATCATGTCTGGGAAGGCGTTCAGTTTGAGACATGTTTCGATCCTATCTAATGGATAATATGAAGAAATAGATGAAAGAGTGTCCCACAGACTAGGCAATTTTTGCAGACGGATTAACAGCATTAAGTTCAGACTTTAGATGAGTGAATGGATAAACCACTTAAAGGAGTACTTAAATGTTAGAGGGTGAAAAAACATTTACATACAAAATGAAGCCAAATACGTCATACCAGTCTAGAAATAGTGTATGAGTGTATAATAAAATAATAAATGAAATTAAATCCAGAATTATTCAAAAGTCATTTAAAAATGTACTATATCTAATAATCTACATATAATATAGGATGATTATATTTCTGATAAGAATAACAGTGATAGAGATGAGGAAAATGAATTCCATGATGTCCCCGACGATATAAATGAAGACAAACATGACGAAATATTCATGTTAATCTACAATGAAAATTTTTATGTTCATAAGGTATGCCATTTCTTTTAAATAAACAACGTGTTATTTAGGTAAAAATTCAGGCAGACTTCTAATTTTTTATGTTCACCTTTAATTTATTTTCAAATGTATTATTTTTATGTTCGGCATATAACGCGCATCCGTAAATTTTTCTCTTAATTTTTCTATTAAAAGTGAGTGTTATACCCCGAAAAATACTGTACTTACAATAATAAGTATTGCTTTGTCATATTTAAGGCACCTAACGTCTTATGAAAGATTATTAAAAATATGTCCAATTTATGTGATATTTTTTGTTTCTTGCATTTATAAGTGATTAATATTTTAAAGTTATTTTTTATTAAAAAATATAAATTTTTCTGCTATGCTTTTTGAAATTTTTTACATTTTGGACTTGAGATATTTTCCAGACGAAAATACAGTTTTATTTCACATAACAAAGATTTCCATATAATCATTATTTCTCAAATATTTTCGTTGGGCATGTGAAAAGAGTGGAAGACGATGGACTTTTGGAGAAGCAATGGATATCAATATGACTCGCATATATTGTATGAAATGGATACATCTCATTTAGATGATTGCATATTTTAAACTATAAAGTGAATTTTACTTTGACACTTCGTCAATTTCAGTTACTTAAAACGGAACTTGTAAATATGTTTAATAACAAATATGTAACACATATTATTTTCAATTGATAAAATTATCTTCTTTTTTAATGATCTGTTTTTAGTGTTTTTTAGGGTTCATACACTCATAAACTCACATAATAATATCTTTTAGAAAATACATATCACGTGCGTAACAAATTCATTTTATCTTGTCGAAGTATATCTGTGTGTGTGTGTGTGAATTTGTCTTTTATATGTTTTTAAACTTCTAAACATTTCACAAGCCTTATATTAGAAGTAACCCGATAACATCTACGCGTATTTTGAAAACTTTTCAAGTGATCTCATTCGTCACCAAATACTACTGCATTATCTAAACTATAGTAGAAATATTTTATTCATAATCGCAGGGAAACAGTAATAAAGAGCTTTATTGTGTTTGTAAAAGTGTCAAATATTTTTGGTACAATGAATACATTTCTGTTTTCTGTAAGGAATAATAAAAAAAATATTAATAGGTATGAGTTGGTTTTTTGAATGGATTTGCTAGATTTCTCATTTAAATGTAAGAACTTCTATTTAGAAAGTTAGTATTCCATTTTATATTTACTATCTTTCCCCCCGCCCAATTATACATTTGATTTCCATTAATGGAATATTTTGAGCTTTTCTCAAAAAAATTTATTTTCTTCTGAACAGGTACTCTTAATCGAAAAACAAATTGCATTATAAATGAATCTTCAGGTTTGATGACGCAAACCTTTGCCTTAATTATTTATCTTTAAGATCAACTTCTTCACGCTTTATGACTGAAAACAGGCATTGATGCAAACAGTTTTGATTATATTTATTCTTAAATGGTTATATTTGTGTAATTATTTTCATGAAATTGTATTGCGTTTGAAACTACGATGTGAAAAATTTGAAATTCTTGTTACTCTAAAACCATTCATTATTTTATGGAAAGATATTTCTTCTTTATGCTGCAAGAATTTCGTTCAATAATTTATTTCCTTTTAATATTCTTTTCATATTTTCATATACCGTTTAATTAAGTACTTTTTATAAAATGTATAATTCTAATAAAATGTAAAAATACCTACAAACATGTGATTTTTAAAACTCCTCTTTATAATGCATTTTGTCAGATTTGTGTGTTTTACATACTAAATGTAATTCAGAAAATTTACCAAGAAAATGAATAATTTTCTTAAAAATAAAATTTTCTAATTTTAATTTTTACTGAAAGCAATATTAAATGTTCTTTTAAGTTTTAACATTGTTGAATGATTTTAATTATGAATTTAAGTTTTAATATTCTTCTAAAATGCAGTTTATCAAGTCTCTTCATCTGACAATATTTTCATCCTAGTTTTCAATTTTTTTTTGGTATTTAAAGCAGTGTTGAAAATATGGAATTACTAAATTGATATTATCACCTTTAGTAAATAATTTTTATGAAATTTTCATGAATTAAAAATGGGGCTAAGTAAATTTTACACTTTTTTTTTATAATACTTACTTGCGATCGTAATTGAATAAATTCTCAGGTTTAACTTTATCCGATTAAAATTCAATTCTATTCCCCAAGGAATTGAAGCTAATTCATTGTAATTCGAATCTTCAGTGAAAAAATATGCGCCTCAAATTAAAAGCTTCATTTTTATTCAAAGGAATTAAAACCAATATCCGTTCAGAAAAATCTGTTATCGTATCTGATAAAATACATATTGCTTGACGGTGAATTATTCCTTCTTTTTCATTCTCATTCTTTTAACAATATGTTAGTGAGAAGGATTAAATAGCAATATTTTTTAAAATATTATCAATCCTTTTGTAAGGTTTTAATAACAATAGTTACATTATATTAAATTTAGAGATTTTTTACTTGTGGCAATTTATTTTACTATGCAATTAATTTGTTGTTCGGATTGTTACTACTTTAATGTGAATAATACCTTACTTGTTTGTGCAATGTGTGTGATAGTGTTTTCATTCATAAAATAAGAATATATTGGCTTTTAAGAATTAATGGTCTTTCATATGTTTTGTCTATTGCATAAGAATAGTAAAAAATACATCGACAGTGCGGTAAAATTGTTTTTCGAAGACCATTTGAATAGTAATACTTAGCCTTAAGTGTGAAAAATGGAAGTATTTTTAAAGGTCTTTACTTAACTTGCTATGTTCACATATATGAATGTTTTCAATTCAAAAATTATATTGTAGTCTTAACCTACTTTCTATCATCCAATCAAGATGAAAGTTTACATACATGTATAACTCTGATGACAATGCAATATTACGATATGCTAAAATAGTAATGGAATTAGGAGGTTAGGGCCATGGATCTTACCCTATATACTCGAATTTTAATAGACAAGGATAGACTATGAGATAATTTAGATAGATTATACGATTAATAATGATATTATTCTAGAATAAAAGAGAGTTGCTGCAATTTCACTACTACCTATTAATTCCGATAGAGAAATATAGATTGTATTAGAATCAGGCGAACATTCAAGTAAATATTCAAAGTATTAAAAAAATCCAATAATTTTAAAATCGTACTTTTGTAAGGCGAATTTATTTTTAAGTCTATATAATTTTTAGTAATTTAAATTTCTATTATTTAATGTACTACAAATAGTAAAACGAAAATTTCAATTTTCAAATAAAGAACAACAAAATAAGAGCAGAAAAAATAAAGGCACACGCCAGCCAGCGCACAGACACAAACAAATTTAACATTTGAAATTTTTTTTAAAAAAATGTCTGAACACATGAATGAATTAATTTCCAATTGTTTAAGAATTCTAGAAATTTTGTATTTCCAATAAATTTTGGGTAAGAAAAATTCAGAATGAAAATAAGTCTTTCAACAAAGAATTATTTTATTCAAACTTAAGAAGTGCAGCTTCTTTTAACTTATTCGATTTGCTTTCAAATAAAACATGCTGTAAAAAGTAGTTGGCAAGAAATTTTGAAAGGTTTCAAAACATTAAATTTTTTTAAAACTAAAATTACTAACAATAGTCATAAGTTAAATTTATTCTATTGAATTAAAAAAATATATAGACAAATAAAAAAGTTTTACTAAAAATAATGTTTAAATGCTGTTTTCAATAATCTTTATCTTTAAATACTCCTAATATTAATGTATGGAAAATATTTTTGACTTCCTTTTACTAATTAAAAGTAAGTATAATAAAGTATATTGAAATTTTCCATAATGTATATTTTTATTTCACTTTAATAAATAACGAAATTTCATTCTTAAGTATTTAATCTAAACATATGAAAAATACATTTCTTATAATTCAAAAAACTCTATAATATTCATTTGGAACAGTATCAAAGACAGTATTTCAAGAAATTAATTTTTAAATTGATAACATAAAACTGACATTGTACTTTTTTTACACTAACTTGAATAGAAAATACATTATTCAAATTTGAGTTATAACAATGTCTATAATTTAACCAAAATAACCGCAGTTACTCAGAATTTGTTGTGAAATTTATTTGGTTTCTTATTCATTCAGAAAGTATTCTTATATACAATTGAGTTCTTGATAACTTTATTTTTCTCTTTCACCAACTATTTATATCTACTAAAATTTCTGGGCATTTCAAGCTATTTTCAGTAGTTAGTTGCAGAACCGAGAAAATTATTTTTGCTAACTCGAATGGATAGTCTGTGTATCTTAAAATCCTCTACAGCTTTCACACCCTTCAACAATAGAGTGGATATCCTTAAACACACATTTCCTAATCCAAAGTGTATTACATTATCTTCATTTTTGTTTCATTAATTTCATTTCTTTTCACTTGAAACATGTTATGTTTTGGGTAGTTTTGAATTTATCTAAATTGTAATTGTTAATTAATGGTTTTATTAAAATTATTAAATATTTCAGTAAGCTTTAACCTTTTTTCACTATATTTTGTACCTTTTCAATCAAGAATAATTTATTTAAATTTTGTACGAAATAATGTAATAATAATTTATTTCATCTCTCTTTTATTAAACTCTGTAATATTTGTAAATTATAGTTTGAATGAACTTTTCTCTAGTGTTTATTTTTAAAAGTATTAATCTATATTTTAGTATGATTTTGAATCAACACACACACACACACACACACTATAACAAAAATTAGACGCACCGAGAAAGAGTATCCCCAATAGATTGAAATTGCGTGTGCAAAGACATTAGGACCGAACAGGTAAATGATTAAATTTTGGTGTCCAATGAATGAATAGCGGGGTCTCCAGTACATTGGAACTGAGCATTGAGCAGGTGTATATAAGGAGTGATTCCTAATTGGATGACCAAAATTGCGGTTGCATTTCGACTGTGCATATCTTACGTCGGCTGTAACAATGCCTCGCCGAAAAATTCATGAGCATTACGTGCAGATACCGGTGTTTGAAAGAGGTCGTACTATCGGAATGACAGGGGTTGTTTGGACGAATCGAACAAACGCTTGACATCTCAATCGAAACTTTGAGGCGATTAGACGATGTTGGTAAGTGTGGGTCAACAACGACAGCTCTCGACCGAAGACTACAATAGAACAGGAAAACAGATCGAATGTTTTTGAGCAGAGGTCACAGCCCCGGATTCCTTCTTATCAACCATCCATGGTTGATAAGGAGGAATCCGGGGCCACATTAGCCTGCACAAATGTGTCGAATTTGACACTCGACAGACGATTGGGAGAACGGAATTTATGCTCTCGTCCACCGTTACGCCAATTACCTCTCACACCTGTACACCGTCAAGTTCAATTACTGTGGTGTCAAGCTTGATAAACTTGGAGCTGCGCTTACTGGGAACTTACAGTTTTTAGTGAAGAGTCACGTTTCCATCTGCTTCCCGACGACAACCGCAGACGTATCTGGAGACGTCCAGGGCAGCGTGGGGATCCTGCTATTACTATCACAAGTCACGCTGGCCCACAGCATGGCTGTATGATCTGGGATATCTCTTTGATAGTCGGACCCCTTTCGCAGTCATTTCTGGCACATTAACAACACAGTGGAACGTAGTCGGCTTTCTACGATAGTTTGTGTTACCGTTCATTTTGTGACACCCAGGACGTACTTTTGAAAAGATACGGGTATGTGTAGCTAAGAATTGCCTGTAAGCTTTCCCTACACTTCTTTGGCTAGGTAGGCCACCTAATCACTCTCCCATAGAGCTATTTTGGGATATTATGGGAAGGTTATTGCAACCATCCGGGAATGCTGACGATATAGCTTAACAGTTACAGACAATTTGGCACAAAATTCCATAGGACACCATCCGGGAAAAACACTGAAGTAAATCAGTCAATTGTTCTGAAGTTTTAATCGCTTGTTTTCCTATGTATGTCCCACACATCCAGTAATTTTTTACAGCAATCATGGAATTCCTTCTTCGTGCGTCGTTTTCTTTGTTATAGAGTGTAATTTAATGGAGACATAAAAAGTACATTAGGTTTCTCGGCAAGAATATGTCAACAAAATATCCGCGTCAAATCTATTTATTACTTTTGAAGGAGAGATAGGTCATTTTACATAAAATCTGAGAGGACAAGCAGTGCGTTGAAGGCCTTCATGGGAGAGGAAATTGTACCTTGCTTTGAATTTATATGCAGGGAGTTTCTTCAGATTATGTGGCAATCAAGCGGTATTTCTATGAAGAGATTTCAAGAGAATTCAGCTGCAGACAAAATGTCTAGTGTCGGGATCATCCTTGCAGATCTATGACAATGGGAACAAACGATTTAGCAGAATTTATTAGCTCTTAATTCCATAAATTAAAATCAAAATATTGGAATAGTACTAGAAAATATGAATGAACACTTGAGTATGAGTTAAAAAATAAAAAAAAATAGGAAATTAAATTAATTTTCATTGAAATCATTACACACGCACACATACACACACGCACACACACACACACACACACACACACACACACACACACACACACACACACACACACACACACACACACATATATATATAAACTAACATTTCAGGTTAGGTATTAGCAACATGAATTGTGTGTGTGTTTATTTGTAAGAACTATTGTATAAATAATACTATGCCTACATGTTTCAGATATTCCAAATATTACCAGGATAGAATTGAAAGAATAAAATTAGATTTTGATTAGTGGATGCCTAAAAGAATCTACATTTAAAGTTTCTAGTTGGTAGCGGTTGTTTAGAGTTCACGGTCGCAGACTCGCGGCAGGCATTATTTTCGTATAGCTGTAGGTTCAAGCCCTGATGCTACTAAGGACTATTTGTGTACCGAGGCTGATGCACGTTGAATATAGTCCAGGTCAAAAGTAATCTCGTGGGTTTGGTGTGGAAGTTTGAAGAGGGAGGTGATTGCTCAAATGCCGTCCTTCTTCACATTGCTAAAAGAATTTCGGAAACCTAAATTAATAATATATTAAGAGAAACAACTCGGAGTCAAGAGCGGTATTTTATCAATATTTATTTAAGTTCATTTAAAAAAAATATATTAAAGAAATCGCAGGACCCTTACATTTTAAAATTTTCGATTATTTGAAAAAACATATGTGTTAGAACCTCATCTTCTCGGAACATCATAGAATCAAAATTTGAACAATAGTTACTAACAAAACTTCTAAAGTTCCCGAGGGAAACCAAACATTGTTTAACTACGTATTATTGTTATTTTTAACTTTAACTTTATTTTTCTGTCTGCAAAATTTTTTAGTTCGCACGCAGGAGTTCTCAGAAACTATTAATCATACAAGTTTGAAATTTCTTGCACATGTTCAAAATAAATTTTTTATGACATATAAATCAATTTTTAGACAAATTACTTACAAATATTTTTTTAAAGAGATTTTAATTGGTTTTTTTTCCTCAAATCTTAATTTTCTGATTAATTTTACCCAAAAATGTTTTCTTCACCAGTTTTTCCAAAAAGTGCGTTTAACTTCAAAACTGAATATTTTTAACTGAACAACGTAATTTTCTAAAGCTTTGATCAGTGTTGTACTTTATAACCCATTCATTAAAATATCGATCATAAATATGAAAAAGAGTGTAATATTTATATTTCTTTATAGTTTCTTAAGATTTCTTCAAAATTGCAAGAAATATGAAAATTAATGTACAGGGGTTGGACAAAAATATGGAAACACCTTTTAAAAAACATGTTTCTTTGCTTAATATGGTGTAGGAAACCCGTTGGCATCCAAAACAGCTTGCAGTCTTCTCGGAATGGATAAATACAGTTCCTGTATGTGTGCTAAGGGAATATTATACCATTCTTCCTGCAAAACGGTGGCAAGTTCAGATAACGATGTTGGCGGTGGATAACGAGAACGCACTTTCCGTTCCAATGTAGACCACAAAGGTTCGATAATATTCAGGTCTGGTGACTGTGGTGGCCAGGGGAGATGGCCACCACAGTCACCAGACACCTTTAACACCACCTTTTCCTGTTACGGGCATTAGCATCACTGATGAGTGGCTTCTCAATTGCAGCACGGCCAGAAATTCCCTGTATATGAAGCTCCCTTCTAATTGTTTTGGTACTCACAGGGTTCTGGGTACAACATTCATTTCAGCAGTAACTTTTGCAGCTGTGGTCTTCTTATTTTTCGTCACAATTGCCCTTAATGATCGTCTGTCACGATCACTCAGCACACACTTTCGTCCGCGCTGTGATTTAGCAGATGATGTTTTTCCGCTTTTCAAATATGCGGAATAAATCTTCGATACAGTACCTCTTGAAACACTGAACACCTCGGCTACCTTGCTTACGGAAGCACCTATCATACATGCTCCAACAATTTGCCCACGTTCGAAGTCTGTTAACTCTGACATAATGCAATGACAACCTCATATAACAGTACTCCGACAACAACTGAACTGTTTAGCACATTTACGAAGTTGTATAGGTGGCGTTAGTAGTCAAAAACGCCAGCGCCACCTACATATTTCATTAAAATCAATCTTTCTTTTCAAACATACATTTTACAAGGTGTTTCCATATTTTTGTCCACCCCCTGTAAGTATATCTGACAATTATATGGTTATAGGTCCAGGTGTCTGTTTTATTTTATTTGTAAGCTATATTGGTTTGAAAAAGCTGATTTTTCATATTCACGGACAAGAATGTTAAGAATCTTGAGACCACTTTAAAACATGCCAAGGGAATGTCACCCATTTTGAGTCCTTTTTTAATATATTTATACATTAAAGGGTTTTTCATGAGGATTTATCGTAATTATTGTTTCAATGGGAATAGGCTTCTATTAAAAGATATGTGAATTAAATTTACTGTTCTGCACACAGATGAACAAATATTACAAAATTCAATATATGTCAACGTTATAACACATCAATCAATAACTCCCGAGACTAACCCAGAGATGGCGCTCGTAGTAAACCAGTAACCAGGTCTTTCTAGAGTACGAACCTTTGCTTGAAACGTGTCAAAATTTTAAGTCGATCGGACCAGAAACAGCTGAGTTATCGAGGTTGGAGTAAAGTCGTTTTGTAGTTTGTTTAAAAAATGGAAAAAACCGAGTTTCGTGTTCTGATAAATAGTGATTTTTAATGGGTAAAACACTGCGTGCAAAGCGAATGGATTGAAAAATGTTACCGGACTCTTGTCCATCAAAGCAAGATTGTCGGTGGTTTGCCAGTTTAAACGTGGTCGTACCGACACAAATGACGCAAGTTCGGGTAGACCTGTAAGCCGTTACACCGGAAAATTAGGTGAAGTGACAAAATTATAATGAGAGATCGTAAAGTGAAGCTCCGTGAGATTGTGAGATGACACAGATATCATATGGAAGTGTATTTACTGAAAAGGGTTTTGAAGTGAACGAAAAGGTTTTCAAGTGGGTGCCGCGATTGCTTTCGATGGAACAAAAACAGCAACGAGTCGATGATTCAGAAAGCTGTTTATCGCTATTTACTCAAACAAAAAGATTTCTTGCAAAGAAAAATTTTTGAGGAAAAAGATTTGGAAAAGCGTTGGAACGATTATCACCCTGAAAGTGATTAACAAAGGTGTTATGTGATGATAAAAATTTACAAAAATGTTGTTTTCAATTTGTCTCGGACGTATTGATCCATGTGTTACATTAGCAAAACATAAATTTTTAATATTAATGAAATTGAGTCTAAATAAGCCGTTAAGTTGACCCAAATGCCTAACTTTTAAGTAAAATACATAGGCGCTACTAAGTACCATAATCAGCAAGAAAATATGAAACTATGAGATGTTCCTTATGAAAATAAAATTATTAAATAAAGTGTAATAGAGATGAAAAATTTTGATCCTAAGTCTTTTCCTTCCCCTTATTTTAGAAAACTACTCTTATTTCATAGTTGTTAACGAACAAGTAAAACCATTCTCCTCTTTTGGTCTTGAAATCTTTTAATGTGTTACATTGAAGCTCTCTACATATGTTTTAGTATTCAAGTTTAAAGAAAATTTTGTCTGCTCTTATTTTAAAGCTTCTTCCGCTTTTAGGAAGCAAAGACACGTGTAACCAACTCAATTGGCTCAGAAATAATAATAGCACTTTACTTTTTTCTGGAGACAAAATAAAATTAAAACAAAACCAGAAATGTGGAAAAATTACAGAGAATAAATGCTGTCACATTTACCACTCTACTATTCAAGGCGAAATAAATCGTCAGTAATTTTTATTTTCACATGAAATGTATCTTTAAAGACAAAGTACATGCCTTTGTTGAAAAGGAAAAAATCTAGGTAGCAAATTTCTTTCTTGTAGTATTTTATGAGAACTCTTCGACATTTCAGACATAATTTGAATCTCCATGGAATACTTTTATTGCTTTTGTTGTATAATTTGTATAAATACTGGACTTTTTCCATAGTGATAATTATAAATATTTAGAAATCAAACTTATTAAAAATTATGAATGAAATAAGATTGTGAAAATAAATTTGTCTTAATTATTCTTTAATTTGATAAACAATAAACATTTTATTTTGAATATTATATGCTGCAAAAGCTCTCTCAGTATTTGTAAATAAATATCTTGGATATCGTAATTTTTATTTATAGAGCTAAGAATAAAGTACATCCTCTTACCCCAATCCGTTTGAATTTCAAAAGTATTTACTTCATCCTTTTAATGTTTCAATCTTCAAAATAAGTTAATTGCGATATATTCTTCAGGAAGCCTATCTTAAAAGTGAATCTTCCATTCTGACTTTTAGATGCCCTCTAGAACTTGTCCTATTTTGGTTTTCCCCACAGTCTTTTTCTGTGTTAGTTGGACGAGGTTAACGCTTCGTTGTCTTTTGAATATTCTCACAAGAAAAAAAACTCTATTCTGTAGTTAGAGAATTTCAAGTGACCTTTTCAGGTTTCTTTGTATTCCATAGAATTTTCTGAATCCTTTTAAGAATAGTTTAAGCTGCCAATGTGATTTATTTTCTGTTTCAGCAGATGCAATTGTGGTAACGGATCTTTTTGTAATTACGATGTTTTCTTTAAAATAATACTTATTAGTGTTAATTTAATTTTGTTACTAAAAGTCTAATTTCTCAAAGTGCTCTAAATGAGATTTTAAATATACTTGCCATATGTATAAATGATATATTTAAATATACCTGCAGGACGTTTGACTATTTGTGATTTTCAACACCCGAACCTCGAGGGTCGTTTGCAATCTGAATTAGTGATAAATGCTTCTTCCTCCACCAAACTGAAATGTGATTGATAAATTAGAATAAATTTGAAAGTATAATGAATTGAAAAGTGATAGTGTTATATGAGGCAAAATAGTATTGATAGGAAGAAGGATAGAGGATGATAACGACAAGTCTCATAGGTATTTTCATTTAGATGAATTATTGTAATTAACCATTTGTATGAAGAGTTAGTTAGGTGATTCTGATTGGAATAAGGAAACAAATCTGTTATAATCAAGAAATGTTTGAATTCAAAATGACTTATTTTGTAAGCCGATACTTTAATATATTTGGACATAAACTGGGGAACTAATTAAAGAGGTGATCTTGTGGCATATTCTTTTATAGATAATAAAATACGTTTCTTTCTCTTATGTATTTTAAATTGAGTTTGAACTTATTGACTATTTCATTAGACTTTAAGATGGCTGCGTGTTAAAATAAAGGTGACCGTTACAGCTGGAATTAAGTGTTTTGTCAGAAACTGCGTATGGATTAAATTATTTAAAACATTTTCATACTTCAGTGAAACTGTCTAAACAAAATATTACATTATATCACTTTTCATTGTTTACAGATCTTTAGAAAATCGAGTTGAATTTCATTCATAACAACAAACATACAGATGAAATTATAAATCTGAAAATATTTTAGTATATAGAACAATAGATCAATATCCCAGGTCTAACATTTAAGAAACACTTTTTCCGAATTTTTATTCATCAACATACACCTTTGTTAATCACCTTTTAGGAGTATAATCCGTTCAACGTTTCAAATCTTTTTCCCAAAAATTCTTTCTTTTTCCTAGAAATCTTTTTTATTGCAGTAAATAACAACGTTTCTGAATCATCGACTCTTGCTGTTTCTAAAGCAATCGCGGCACTCACTTGAAAAACCTTTTCACTTCACTTTAAAACCTTTTCCTGGATCGACTTAAATTTTGACACGTTTCAAGCAAAGTAGTACTCTAAGAAAGACCTGGTTACTGGTTTACTACGAGCGCCATCTCTGGGTTAGTCTCGGGAGTTATTGATCGATGTGTTATATATATATATATATATATTTCTTTATGCTCAAAATATTATGTACAATTGTATTAAAACATTAGTTCTAAACATTATATTTGAGTTTTGTGTTAATTTCGATACTTTTCAGGAACATATGTCAAAGCCTTATAAATCCTCTTTTCCATGGGATATTCATTTAAATAGTACAGTTATATATTCTTTAACTATTCTGCATGTCCATTATCATTCGAACACAACGCACTATTCTTATAAGAAAAGCCATTCAAGATTTCCGGTTCATAACGGAAAAAAGTCTACTCCTTATTGTAAATGATAGGAATATTCTAGTCAAAATCCCCAAGTAAATAATAGTATAGAATTTTTTGGTGTTTGTAACAGTGCCAAAAGAGAGAGAGAGTTTTGAGCAATGTCTGGAGTACAATAACGCTTCTAGAATGGAATAATAAAAAAATATGAAAATGATTTTGAAAGTTATATAAGCGGTTTCGGAAGATTACCTTTGTGAATTCAGTAGTCTCATCTATTTAAGGGAAGCAAACATTCATATTTTTATGTAATATTTTTCCAATCATTTTATTTTTTTCATTTACTTATTTGAATTCATTGAGAGTTAATGAGACAAATTTTACTTTGCTTAAAAAAAATAAGATTTAAGTAATGACTTTAAATAAAAAGGTCCCATTCTAGACTTATAACAAATGCATATCTGTATAATGTACTTTAAATGTTTATTTCTAAATACTCGCGTATATTTAATTGTGGAATGAAAATAATTATTTTTTGTGATTTACTTCAATTAAATGTTATTTTTTACTGGTATTCCTGATTTACAATTGATAATTCAGAAAAAGCGTTTCATTCATACTTTTCTATATGGTAAAATGTGAATATTGATTCAAGTTTTAAAGATATTACGAGTACTTTTAGAGTATTTAGGCAAGATTGGGTTTGAAACTACAATGAAAATTAACTTACTTACATTGTTATACGGTTCACATATTTTTTTTATATAATAGTGCAGTAAACATAAGGTTAATAATATATGAGTGTTACTTATTTATTTTATTTATTGAAAAGTGCATATTATAGACAAAAGAATCCCAATTAAGATAAGCATAATACAGTCAAACAAGAAACCACAGCAAATGATTAAAATGTGAAGTATTGGATATTTAAAAATCAATAAAATGCTCAAAGAACGATATAAGCCTTTCTTGGATACATTCTTAACTTTAAAATATTCAAGAAGAAATCCAAAACAAAATCAATTGCACTCACAAGTGCAAACAATACAAATATCTTACTGATTTGCTGTAACGAATTTTTCTTATAATAAAATCAGTGACAAAAAATAGAGTACAAAGAATGTAAACTACTTCATTGAATGCAAAACAGAAAACGAAAGAACTTTTCATGTAAAGTTCCTAAACTAAAAAAACTTTTCATGCTAAGTTACTAAACTAAAGAACTTTTCATGTAAAGTTAATATGAACTTTTCATGTAAAGTTCTTGCTTTCTTTAAGGCGTAATAAATGATTAGGGCAGTTAAAATTCGTTTTCTCAAGAAGTATAGAAAACTCCATTCCGTTATTTAAAATATTAGATAAAAACAATGAAATACGATATTCATTGAAGAAGATTTAATATTTAAAGTTTTTTTCTTTAACTTTTGATAACTATATTTACAACAAATACTCCACATGCATCCCTATTCATACTCATATTCAATGCATATACATACGCACATATAGTCAGATCTTTTGTTCTGAATATAGAACTAGAGAACTGTAGTGAATATAACCAATAAGGCCGAAGAGTTTAATAAATTATTAATCGACCTTTCATTTATAAGACAAAGAATTTATTCGAAGTTCCAAACTGCTTTGGAATTGAAGATCGCTGCTACTTGTATACGTGCTTCATCTCACAACCGTTACAGCACTAATATTTCTTTCTTCAGTATATCGAAGAAATAAAAACATTGGAACAGTATTCACTGTAGCCCAACGGGGTTGCAAAAAGTTATAAAAAAAACGAATAAAATAAGAATAAACAAGGATAATCATTTGCACGCAAATGCAGATTGTTTACATAAGAATATCACAACTTTGGAGATCTATATTTTAATAACTGGAGAAGTTGAAACCGTTTTGGAGAAATAAAATTAAAAGTAACCCTTTAAAAATTCCAAAATTATAAATATTCTATTACCCACTACCAGTAATAAGAACAATAACCAGTATATACAGTATTCATCCTTCACTATTTTAAGGATATTCGGTGTTATAATTTGAATTACTGTAAGTTGTTCGCGATTTCAGTTTATCAATTTCAGTGGCGAAGCAAATGTCTTTTAATTACCCCGAAGAAAAACTCAAAGGGAGTTAATTTAGGGTTTTTTGAGAGCCATTCATTAAGAAAAAAGGTCATTATCTGCTGTGTGATCAAATGAATAGAGCTTATCACTGCATATCGTTCCAGTTTTGGGAGGTGGTCATATTAATTAGTTGTAGTTTTATAAAATTTAGATTGTAATTTTTTAATTCAATGTTTCCAAAAATGTTGTAACTCTTTTAGTTTTCTAATTTCAGTTTACTGAATTTGGGATACTTTTTTCTGAGCATCCTTTATTATAAAAGGAAATAAACTCTTAAAAAATAAGTTAAAGTGAATCTATATTATATTTGCCTAAAATAACAATGAAGTAAGCCATTAAAAATATGAAATAATTTAAAAATAATTTAATAAACAGGAGTCCAAGTAAGTGCATGCTTTTGAATCAAATGTGTAGCCTAATTGGGCGTCAATATTTAGCATTATACGTGAATGCCTGTACATTTCATTAGTATATATATATGGATGAATATATATGAATGAATTTTAATGTAAGGCGATGTTATGTCTTTCTTGGTGTTACATTTATCTCTTTTTCAGTCGAGTTTATTTGATAATATTTATTTCCCTAACATAGATCTTTCGTATATTTTGAGAATAACTTTTCATTCCGACTCTATACAACTTAGCATCTGACAAGGAAAAAAGTGAACTTTCGGGTCATTTATTTTTCCAAATTTGATACATAAATTAGAGACTTATAGGTTTAATAAAATTACAGAATAGAATGGTGCAAAATACAGGTATTCGTGATGGAACCACATTTAAAGTTCCATAAGCACTTAAAAATACTAATTTTTTTTCATTTATTGATCTCAAGATGTCTGAGTGCTTATGCCACTTGTTTCTCACCTGATTAGATATGATACTTAAGAGGCTTAGAGAGATTCTGGTAAAAAGTCAGTTAGTTTCATTGCATTTAATATAAAAATAATTTAGCTGACAAACTAAGAATTGAATATTTGCCCCCTGAATTCTTTCACATTCACATGCATTCCTTGACATACTTTTTATGCTTATTTATTATTAATTTCATCAACTGTAACAAAAGGTGAAAAAAAATGTTTTTTTCTGTAAACCATTCTTTCCTCTTTAGGATTTTTTAGAAAATTATTTTTTATTACTCTATTTCTTAAACTCATATTTTAATACTAGAGTGGGGGAATACAAATAAATGTGTATAACTTAATTTCGTTTATAAATATGTGTAATATATAAGTAAAAGTATTGTATACGTAAAAATAAAAATAGGTTTCAATAGATGTATTATTATGACGATTTTACTTGTCAAGAGAAAAGTAAATTATTTTTGTAAAAAGTAATTTATTTTAAGAATTTATTGTATTGCAGAACACTTTTAATACTAATATTGATCACTATTTAGTTATTAAAGCTTGTTGTGTTCTAGTTGTTAAAAATCACTTGAGTGGAACATGATGCAAATGGGAAACTTTTTGTATTCTAAATATCATAATAAAATATATAAATCACTCAAATATGTAAATTTATTCATCATTTAAAAATAATTTCCCCCAGTTACATGCATGCAACTTTTATGACGTATTATATATTTTCAAAAGCTATTTTTAATGAACTTTTATTTTATACTTTAAATTTTTTGGTTTGATCTGATAACAGATAATGCAAACATTCTAACTAAAAACATACAACCCCATGGTATATATGAAATAATTATTTTTCACGAAAATTAAAACCAAAATATATTTTATAATTGCTATGTATTTTCGATCTTTAAATACCCCATAAAAAGTTCTTCATTAAACCGAATAGAATAGTAACACAAAAGCAAAGGATAAAATTGGGTTTCCAATTCCCCTCTACACAGTTGAACAAATCAAGAGACGAAAAAAAAATTGATAAGGAAAGGAGATGTTTTCCATTACCATGTATGAACAAAAAAGCAGATTCATATAGCAGCTGAGTAAAATTTTCTTAGTACTTCAAAAGAACTATTTCTTCTCGGTTTTCCATCCATACTTACTATTCACATAATATTTTAACTGTTAAATATGAAAATTTACGGTTGCTGATATTCTTTTTTTAAATATTTAATAATTTTTTACATTGTTTATGTATTTAAATATTGCGACATTATACATATCAGTTGAATGCAATGACATAACTGTAATTTACATTTGCTTCAAACTTATTATATGTATAGACGTATATATTAACCTTGGTTCGATTGCAAAAAGTTTTAATTCATATTTAACTTGTTTATAATTTGCATATCATTCAACCATATTATCTCTAAAATGTATGAATGAAATTTTAAGTCAAGGTTTTAATGTTTAATTTTTCACAAAT
This sequence comes from Nephila pilipes, assembly GCA_019974015.1. Taxonomy (NCBI): domain Eukaryota; kingdom Metazoa; phylum Arthropoda; class Arachnida; order Araneae; family Nephilidae; genus Nephila; species Nephila pilipes. The sequence goes on along the minus strand of BMAW01028802.1, from coordinate 5,083 downwards.
CCTGATAGTAATACTAGTTTCATGAATTGTGAATGAATAAAACCAACATTGCACTCACTCACTCACTCACTCTGCCTACTCACCTTTCACTTACTTCACTTGCCTACTTCCTTTTCACTTTTCACTCACTTCCACTCACATTCTTTTATAGCAGGGGAGGAGTGAAGGGAGTATATATATATATATATATATTATAGCTTAAGGTTAAAGACTTTAATAATTCGAGATAAAACCAACGTTTTATATGGTAAAAAATTAAGAAAGATTATTGAAATATTAGTTAAAACTGGTCATAAATATCTAAATATTGCATTTGTTAGGGCAAATGAGAACGACGTTCGAAATTTCGAACAGCTAGTGGAAGTTGGTTAATTTAACGATAGAAAATCATTAGATAACACACATTAAACACGAAACCAAGTGATACATAAAACAAAAGTAACTAAAATTAATTAATTAACTTGTAAATTAAATGGTTGGAATGCAGTTTTAACCAATCACTCTTGACAAGAATATTTGGCAGTATTTGCCAAATGTATGCTACCCTAGTCCGTTTTACGGACTTAACGTTCAGCCAAACAAAAACGCTGTAAGTTTGATGCTAATTTTGAAATCCGCAAGTGGTTGATAAACTGCATATTGAAGAAAATACTAGCTAAACTTGTCGAAATGTCAAATATCATTGTTAGGGCTAGTAGGAACGATTCCCAAGGTTTCAGATTTCTAGCTTGATGGGAAGTTGGTTAAATTAACGATCGAAAAGTTGATGTACACACATACACACCAAGTGAAATTCAGAAAAACGTTTAAAAATGAACCAGGAATTCAGGAAGGTTTATCCTTGACAAGAATTATTTGGCAGTATTTGCCAAATGTGCTACCCTGTTCCGTTTCACGGATTTAACGCTCAAAAAAACAATCGCCAAGTTTGGTGCCAATTTTGAAATCGCGCCAAGTGTTTGGGCCTAAACTGCATTATTAAAGAAAATGATAGTTAAACTCTTGTCCAAATGTCATAAAATTGCATTGTTAGGCGAGTACGAACGATTCAAATTTCAAAGCTCAGCTTGATGGGAAGTTGGTTAAATTAACGTGAAAATTGATTGATGAACACACACCACACGTCTTCATAACACTCAATCACCAAGTGAAATTCAGAAAAACGTTTTAAAATGATTCAAATTTTAAATTTTGTATTTTTAAATTTTATAATCAAAAATAGATGCAACTTCACTGCTACCGAAGATGTAATATTTATGAAAATTCGATAGAATTGCAGAAAATTGAATTTTCGAAATTGTAAACATACATACCTCACCACAAAGAAAAATATCTATATCTGCATTTAAAAATTTTATATCTGCACAGATACAAATATCTATATCTGTATCTGTAAAAATATCTATATCTGTATCTGTA
>BMAW01028796.1:0-13487 GCA_019974015.1 Nephila pilipes | reverse complement strand
AGATCAGATAGATATGGTATAACAAAGTATAAACAGTTTATCTTGTTCGATTCGAAATTTATAATTTAAAGCAATTTAAGCAGTAGCATTTGTCTCCTTTACAAGCACATTTGTCTATTCAGTACATTAAAAGATTTTCGGTATCTTAATTTAACAATGATAAATGAATAAAAAAGCCACATTTTAAAAATATACTTATTTCGTTAATTTTAGATGGTTTCAGAAATACGTCTCTCCATATAATCTTCATCATTTTAATTTGCAATGGATTCTCTAAATAAGACTTCTGGCGAACCTTCCCTCAACTAACATCTGAGTTTATTTTTATGTTTTTATTTAAATTTCCAATTAATTTTTTTTATTAATTGTTTCATTTACGTCCGCTTAAAAGCAATCCAAGAACTACTAGCAACCGATCTCGTTATTTTGAAGTCGAGTCAAGTAAAGAGGACGTCACCTGATAGCCCCTCTCAATCCGAACTGTGTAAATGTACTCTGATAAACAATCTATCCACACTAAAATGTGACGCATGTCTTTCGAAATAATAATTTTCTCTTTATGCCAGTACCTTTCAGGAAATTTGTCTAAATAATTATGTGGACTTCATTTTGAATTCCATAATTGTTAAATTTCCCCCCATTTTAGTAAATATAGCAGACATGAAAATAAAGTATGTATATTCATCACGGACGCAAGTAAAACGTAGAATTGTTGAATGAATATTATGGGGGCTCAAAGAATCTCATCGAAAAACCCTGATTTGAGGTTGTTAGAAAAGTACAAGATTCAATTCAATCCACTTCTATTTACTCTCAGCAATACTGAAAGAATGACAAAGAGAAGGGAATGCAATTTAAAATACAGCATTTTTAATATATTACTGTGAGTGAATGGAATTTGTAATGGATGGTTGTTTGATATTAAGGTTGATTTAAGAGATTCTGACACCACCGAAAGACCCGATGCGTATTGAGGCTTATACACTTTTTGTCAAACCATACATAAAGCTGAAGTGTTGAGGAAGTCTGAAGAGTGAGATGCAAGTTCAGGATCCATTCGCATCTATTGACTTGGAATTTAAAATTAAGAATATCTTCGCTTTCAGATTTTTGGTTTGCTTTTAATTTTTATGTTAATCAATAAGTAATAAATCAATTTCACTCAATGGAACTTGAGCTATAGTTTATTTATATGCGCGGGATTTAATTCTTAACTGTTAAAAAAATAAAAGAATAAAAGAATAAAATTTCGATTTGCTTCAAAAGAACGTGATTGTAAATTCAATAGTACTTTCTATATGAGACCAATACAAACAAATAACGAAATATTTTAAGGAATCCGATTTAATAGGTTATTCAGTCATAAAAGTTCTTCATTCATATTACAAGATAGTAATATAAACTATTGGAAGATATTTCCTGAAAGAGAACAAATTACAAAAGCTTGCATAATCTTATCAAATTTTTCTGGGAATAAAATATTCTTATACTTCGGAAAGAAAGAATGTACTAAACACTTGTTAAACAACTATTTTATTTACAGCCATATTAAATCAGAAAAACAGTTTTACAACGCTTATGATGATTCATAATGAAATCACAAATTTATAAAAGGAATCGGTACACTAAAACATAACAAAAAAATTCAACTTTTTGAGGAGTAAATCCTTATTTCCTTAAAATTGTCATTTTTAATTTCCTAATGTAAAAAAAAACATACAAAAACTTTATTATATCGCAAAAGAATCAATAGTCGAGGGAAATTCATTTCATTTTCAAATGCTCTATGTTACAAATAAAGATAGAAATGTTAAAACTGAAATTAAAAATTAGAACCATCTTTTCTAGTGATAGTTCATTAAAAAAAATCTGCGACATATTTCCCCAAGAAGAATCCATGGAATGGAACTGCAACTAGTTGGATGAGAAATGAACTGACTATTATGTAGACATTGAGTACTCATTGTCCTTTGATTTGAATTACTTTGATAAGATGTTAGAAAAAAAAAAGTTAGAATATTTTAAAAATCTTCTTGAGATTGAGAGGTACCCGAATTTAATCAGCCACGCTCAGAAGGTGAGAAGTGTTGTCAGTAGCATAAGGTAAAGGAGGATAGTGTGGACGAGAATTTTTTTCAGAGCGATTTCTTTCGTTATATAATTGTACTGCTTATTTCGCGAAATATGATTCCTGACCAAATAATCCATACGTTGATGTGATCTTCTTCTCTCCTTTGATGAAAAGACATATTTAAAATCTAATTTTGATACAGTTTTTGATTTTTTGGGGACATTAAATTTCAAAAATCATTCTCAGGAAGAATGTTCTTCCTTATTGTGAACCTTACGCATATGTATTTTGAGATGGCAATCTCGTGTAAACAGTTTTCCACATATATTGCAAGTAAATGTTTTTTCACTAACGTGATATCCTTGAATATGGCTTTTCAGACTCTCTTCCCTTGCGTACTGTTTCTTACAGAATCTGCAAGTGAAAGGGTTGTCCTTATTGTGTGCACTATGAATGAGCCTTTTCAGATTTCGTTTGGTTTTAAATTGTTTCTCACATATCTTGCATGCATAGGGTTTTTCTCCGGTATGGATCCTCATGTGAACATTCAGATGTTCTTGTCGAATAAAGCTTTTGCCACATATCTTGCATGTGTAAGGTCTTTCTCCGGAATGGATCCTCATGTGATTCTTCAGATGTCCTAGTAGAGTAAAGCTTTTTCCACATACCTTGCAAATGTAAGGTGTTTCTCCGGTATGCATCATTATGTGATATTTAAGATATTGCTGGTTAAACAGCTTGTTACAAACTGAACAAGGAATTTGTTTGTTCTTAGACTGTTTTGTTTGTTGTTGGCCGAGGATCATTTCCTGGTTGCAACTATTCGAAGCGGGATCAGGATGACTTACCGGACATGGTAAAGCAGACGGTGCAACTGGTTGGCGAACAGACGGAGATCCTTCACTAACTGGGAGACTACTTATAGATGGCTCTCCAGAATGACTTGAAACATAACGAGTAGCAAGAATTAACAAATCTATTGGCGTTAATGAATGAGGTTCATATTCAACACTAGGGCGTTCACACTTCGGTATCTCTTCATCGGATGAGGACATTTCTTTCCTATGCGATTCGAAGTAGTATTCAATTGTGGGATGAGCGTTCCAAGTTGTAAAGAAATTGTCTCAAAAAATAGATTTGTTATTTCTTCCTGATAAAAGGAATAATCTCTTACTGGTCAAAGTAAGACTGAATAATTTAAAAATGAGTTTTATTTGATTTCAATGACATGCATATGTGTATTACGGACGATTGAGAAAATACGTCTAGATGTGCCGTAATACGCTGAACACGTTAGTGCATCTACTTCAACTGGTGAAAGTAATGCAGCATCTGAAATAGATAAAGTTACTTAGAAATAGTAGAAACATGTTTTCCTTGAACGGAGCATTAAAGTATTATGAAAAATGAATAATTTTAATAACAATGGTGAGAAAGTCGAATAGACAGATTATGGCAAATTCAATCATTTGAGATAGATTAACTAAGGTTATTTTGAAAAATATATTTTGAGACACATACTTTTAGAAATTCAAGCGAAAAAATATCTGCATTGAAAATTGAACTACAAATTTGAACTCTGAAATTTAAGTAAAATTGTACTTTAAAAATTAAGCTAAAAAAAGCTTTATTTTAATTTTTAACAGAATGTTTTTTCAAATGAAACATTTTCAGTAATTATTCAGGACCTCGTAACAGCCAACAAAGCGAGTCCGTAACCGTATTTTTTTGCAGAAAATTATTATATTGATCGATACTGAGTGAGCTGTCATGATACTGAGTGAGGAAATAATTGCTCAACTTACTTTGTGGCCTATTCTTGTGTCTTCCACAAACTTTATAAATTTTTAAAATCAGAAAGTAATTCCTGAATGTCCAACTTCTTTCAAACGAAATGAAACGTAATCACTCAAATTAGATTAACTTGTGTAACATTAGATTAAAATGTAGTGAACGGAATTAAAGAAAAACACATTGTTGCTTCTCCACACTTCTGAGCGAAATGAAAGGGGAAAATAGTTTGATTATTCTAATTAAAATGAGTTTCAAGTAAAATGAGTTCTTGTCGATGGACTTACTAATTTTACTTTTTCATAAAATGATGAATATGACACCTCAGCTAGACTATCCCCTACCAAACTTTCGCGCAACGCAGAGTGAGAAATTGAGACCACGACCGATTTAACCGGCATCAGCCCTTCATGGTGGGACGAGAGAGTGAAGTGAAAGTTTATTGGCGCAAGAGCCAGATGCGGCTATGCTGCTTCAAACAAGATTTAACACTGGTCTAAATGTGAATCACGGTAGGACGAAAGTGACAACAAATCGTAAAGTCTCGATTCGACGAAAACAGTGCGAGAATATAATCTTTACTTCTAGGCAACTTCAAACACCAATGAATACTGCAGGATGGATGGTTATTTGGTTTTTATTAAAGTCATTCTGGAAGCTATACGATGGCTATTGGCGATGGTCCTCGAAATTCTAAACGTTAGTTAAATTACGAAGCAGACACTAGAACTGGCTAATCCCTCTACAAACGACCAAATCACACCTAATAGGAGGACTTTGAGCCTGGATTGATTTAACTTGCTTCAGCCCCGGATACATGGCAGGTCTTTTAGGCATTAAAGTTCGATCCTTCAACTCGACAGAAACCACTGGTTAAGTATCCTCTAACAAGACCACTACACTACTGCGGCCGCTGCATACTAGGATACTCAAATCTCGAACAGAGCATTTCTTCTTTTGCGTGCACTAGTGCAATAACGCATCAAATACATCCAAATAAATAGTCCGTGAAAACAATTTTATTAGGGAGCAAGCCTTTTCAATCTTGCATTTTCGTATATGCTTCAATATTCCTTCCAATATTTGTTTTTAGAATATGGAGTCGATCCCATTTTTTCACTTTTCGTACGTTTCACAAGTCTTATCTCCAAGATATAATTTCACTGTTATTAGTAATTTGCTATTTAATAACACTTGCAACGTGGAGATTGTTTGGAGAGTTAATAACAAGTTACGAGGTTTTTTTTCTTCCATTTCATCTGTTGAGGAGGGCGAACCTTGTTCAGAAATTTTATAGACATTTGATAATTGAGTTATATACGGAATTTAATTAAATCTATGAAAAAGGCAAAGAGCTGAACACTTCTCCATGATCAGTCTTTTCGAAGCAGGCAGTGGAAAAATATCTCACAGTGAGGTGTAAGTAGAATTGTTTCCCGTATGGCCATGACTCATTTTCATGGCTGGTGAAACTGGAGGATGCGTGATTGGAATAAAAATAGCCGAAATGAAAAAAAAAGAAGTGAGTATTAAGATAGAAGAATCCTCATAACTTTAGGCAGTTTTTTTTAATCGCTTTGATTATTATGAGTGAAACACTATTTTAAATATGTGTTATACAATAACGAAAAGACAGAATTTATGACGTGTTGAAAAACTGCAAAATTATAGCTAAAATCGTTTAATTTCAATTAGTTATCATGTTTAAGGCTCCCGTCTACCCGCCATTTTGATTTCATCAGCTTAATGTTAATCCTATGGAATTTCGACTTAAATTCTCACAACTTTATTATTTGATCTATTTGAATGCAATAAAGTGCATCTGAAAGAGCAAAAAATAATCTATGCTTCTGTGGAATTACTTTTTTCCTCCGGTTTTTAAAAATACTTGAAAATATTCTTTAAATACCAGGAAACTCAAACACGAATAATTAAAATAAGAATAAAAATATTTTTAAAAATCTTAGAAAAAAAGTAATTCCACAGAAGCTCTTTTTTGCTCTTTCAGATGCACTTTATTGCATTCAAATAGATCGAATAATAAAGATGTGAGAATTAAAGTCAAAATTCTATAGGATTAACATAGCGACCACGAAATCAAAATGGCGGGTAGACGGGAGCCTTAAGAAAAAAAAATATCGCTTTTAAAAATAAACTTTATTTTCAAAATATCCGCTGCTGACTATCTTAAGTTAGGACGTAGTGTTTCGCTTCAGACTAGTTTTGAATATTGTAGTCTGCTCTTTGTATCTAAAAAACGCTTTCTTTTCCTAATCTTTACATCCTCTGAATGTAAAAACATCTTTGTTGATAGATGGATATTTGTTATTTTCTTGCAGATACAGTTAATGTAAGTATAAAAATACCTGATATATGGCAGTGTTTATGGAATACACAACTCGTACATATTCACAGGCCAATACATTAAAATAGTTTTTGCATTTATTTGAAAGTAATCTTTCTTTCTTTGAAATCTAGTTCAACATCGGTAGCAAGTTTTCATAAGATTACATTTCATATCGTAGAAAATAGACAATAATATAATGGTACAATGTAGGAACTGACACATTATAGATATAGATTTTACAATTTGTGCGGAAGAATTATTAAAAAGTGAAAAATTAAATTTTATGCTTATGACCTGCATTACAAACTCAAAATTCTTTACAACTTCGGAGCGTATTCTAATAATAGGTCAAACAGAAAGTTCTGTCCTTTTGAGAAATGAAATGAAATTATACATATTTCATACATTTAATAACATTTATTTCCATTGCTTCTAGGATAGATCTGCAAATATCCGAGATGGGCACTTAATGAATTACGTAAGCAAACTTTGTGTAATCGTGTTATGATAAACACATCTGCCCTTATTTGGAATATAAATTATCGTTCGGAATAAGGAGAGATGTGATCCGAATATATTTTCTCAATTTGAGAGAAAATCTTTTTATTTCTTTGTAATAGTACATGTAGTATTTTATCCACTGTAGCATTTAAAAATTCGAGAAAATGGTTCGAAAACTTAACAAAGAACATCGAAAATGTGCTTTCTTTGAATATTTAGACGCTTTAAGCGTTTGGAAGATATTAAATTTGAATAACTTTTTTTGTTTTTTACGTACGCTCCAAATCAAGCACGTTTCAAGCCGTAGCTACTTGGTGAGTGAGTGACTGCGGATTTTAATTGTGCAAGAGCCAAAGCACTTTAGCGAATTGGAATGACTGAGTTTGAGTGATGATGAAGTGTAATGGCACAAGAGCCAGAAACGATTAAGCGTCCTCTAAGCAAGGTGTAACTGTGATCTAGACTTTGGATGAATAGGGGTAAAAAAGATAAAAATTAATTGACAAAAATGAGGGATAAAAATAGAAAAGGATTTCTTGGATTTTACGGAGGAGTGTCACACATGCTTATAAGAGAAAGTAAATCCCAAGGGAAAGAGAAATTATCTCTTTAATGTATTGGGTGAATGATGCCTTCCTTAAATGAAGAAGGTAAGTTCTAAAGAGGATAGTGTCTTGGAAATATAAATTTGTAAATATTTGAAGTTTTTTAACATATACTTAGAGAGTTAATTCTCCGCACACAAAAACTTAATGTAATAATTTCAAAGTAATATTATTTTGAGAGTAAGAAGTAAGAGGAAATTAGAATTTAAACTCTCTATTCCTCACAATTCCATTATGTGTACTTAAAAAGTATAAATGAATATTAACCTTCTGTATGAATTTTATATACGTTAACAAAGCTACGATTTCTGGTTTATGCCCAAATAATATATAATATTAGTGTTTGAGTAAGAGTCAGAATTGGATTAAACTTCAAGAGCAAAATCCAGCTAAGCCTTATAAATATTTGTTTAAATTTAACAATTCATGTAAACCATGTTATGATAATGACATCATTGCAACATAAATTTGTCACGAAAAAAAACCCGTAAAAACACTTTGTTTAAAAAATTAAATATGATGCAAAAGCCAATTATTAGAAAAAGATGTATGGTGGAGCCTGTGTATTAATCGAATGCAGACAACTTTTATGCAGTGATTAGTATAAAAAAGGAACGACTGGTGTATATAATGTTTTGAATAAAAACACAAGAACTACGGTGCGCTAAACAAGATGTAACTTTGGTCTAGAAGTAGGAAAAAATAAGAAATAGGTAACAATTGGCAGAAAAGAAGAGTTCAAAAATACGGAAGGATCTCTAAGGTTTCAAGGAGATGCATCACCTATGTTTACCATAAACAGTAAAAACGATGAAATAAAAAGGTCACTAGAGTTGTCCGTTGTCGAGAAGCCTGTTCTCGCCGAAATTAAAGCAAGCCTCTGAGAGGCATGAAACACTCATCATAATCGTTAAAACTGTTGTTAAAATTTCTAGATGTAGATGCTATTTATAAATATTCCGTGAATGAAAACTAAATACCAGTACTTGTGCAACTATACCATTTTATTGTGGACAAAAATCATTTTTTTATGTGGCAGGAAAAACGTGTTCAACAGCTATTAAAGAAATACTTTATTTAAAGTAATATTTACTATCAAAATTTTTCCGAATGTTTTACAATGATCCACAATAAATTTACAAATTTATAAATGGTAAGACATTAAAATGTTAAAAACGTGGGAATTTTTTTTAACAATTTTTATGCATAAAACTTAAAGTTGAAATGGGCATTATTATTTTCCAAAGAACCGGGAAAAAAAAAAATTCATTTTATTCCAAAATAGGGAACACTCGGGGAAAAGACAGTGCATTATCAAGTATCTCTTATGACATATAAAAATCATTGTATTAACAGAGAATTTAAATATCGTCGTGAGACTTAAAGATCTTTTAAGATTTTGCTAATAAATCTTTTAACGCATATATTTTCCCATAATCTTTTAAAATGATCTTAGCCAAAAAATTCATCATCAAAAATAAATCTTGACCATCCATGGAGTGAAAGTGAAACTCTTTTCAGTGACTTTGGCTCTTATACTATGATAGATGGGGCTCACAAATATTTCGAATATCGGCTGAAATTAGAGGAAAGAGACACGATTCAGAGAAAGTGGTGGTATCTCGAGAATTTGCATAAGAACTTCAATCTGAATAATTCTGGTAAAATTTATATCGATTTCTCTCGTCGTACAACGACTGGAATCTCGTTGCAGATGGATCAGATTTGGGCTAGTTTAGATTTTATTAACGTCGCACTCCGACGAACACGATTTCAATTTTCGTCAATATAAGATGGTGAGATTAAAGGATTTTTTTTTTAGTTAGGGAACTTTGGATCATCTGGTGGTCACCTTTTTCCAAGTGAACCGTGAAATCAGTTGTGAGAATTTTTAATTTAAACGATGTAGATATGGATGAATTGGTACATGGAAAGAAAAATTTTGAAATACATCTTCAAATAGGATTAAAATTAATTTAGAAATAGTTATATAGTATTTGAACCCTAATTGTGTATTACATATGACCACCAACTTAATCGGTCTTTTTACGACTTTGGAACGAGGGAATATACATTTATCTTTTGCAGTAGTAGTTTCAGTATAATAATATGCATTGTCATTCAAAAGTACAATTGTAAGGTTTAATCTAGTAAGTATTGTAAAAATTGCGATGAGAATCGAAAGCATAATTTGTACTGAATTGAGAAATAGATTATTATAACAGAACTTTCAATTATTAAAATTTATGATTGAGAAACAGTATGGATTTTAATTTCTATTCTTTTGTAAACAACATCCCAAAGGTATAGACTCGGAATTTCAATTAATTAGTTTTAGAAAAGACTAACCTGTTTAATTTGTACTAACCTATTTTCGACTGCTCTATTTTGGATTCTCAGAAGGACATCTACTTAGAGAAACCTAGAAAGAAATTAAAATATTCAATTCTATTTTATGCTTTTATGTTAAGGATAATAATCTCAGTTTTTCAAAATTGACCTATATAAATTTTTTTAGAGCTTTATTAAAAAGAGATATATATGGATTGTTGTGTAACATTTTGTGGTTTTAAGAGGTAAATTTTGTTAAGAGAATTAAGTTTATTTCTTAGAAAAGAAGTGAGAGCGAACACTTACGTCTTTCGTCACCATCACTCTAACGTGAATTTGTCCGGACAGATTTGTCCTGCATCACCTTCCCGAAGAGGCGAGAATTTCAGCGGGACTCGAGTGAGTGAGTGAAAGTGAAGGGAATTTACGCAAGAGCCAGATGTGTCTATGCTAAGCCAAACAAGAAGTAACTGCGGTTTAGTTGGTTGAAAAAATTGAAAAAAGACAAAAGTTGGCTAAAAAGAAGGAGGGTCGAAAATGAAGAAGAGTCTCTAAGGTATCCCAGGGGTACGTCACCTTGTTCAGAACGACAGTAAAACTCATAGGAAAGAAAAAGTTCATTAGGGTGTCTCGGGGTCATGATGACCATACTTACGAAAAGAAGGCAAGTCCATATGGTCCCTTGATATACCCAATAACAGGGTACCTAGTTATACTTCTAGACTCCTGAGTACTCCTTTTAGTCGCCTCTTATGACATATATATATATATATACTTTATAAATGATGATTTTTAATATTATAATCAAAATGAAACTAATATATTTGAGATACATTTGTTGATAAATAAAGTGACTTCTGAACATTATATTGAACCCATAAATGCTGGTTATTTCTTCCCAATATATGATCCGATAACCACAGACATTAAGAAGATTATCTTTGAATCGTAATCAAATGACGAGATCAGCACCGGAGCAAGCATCTCTTATCCCTATATCCAATCCAAGGTAACACTAATAAGCAATATATAGGTTTACAAACTCCGCCAATTCTTCACATATAGTATTTCTCTACTTTTCCTATCAAATGAAAAAAAAATTGTCTTAGAAACCGAAAATTGTTTTTTTCAAGACTAAACCTAAGTGAAGTTTTGCTTCGTGCAGAATTGCCATATCTGGCTCTTGTGCCAATAACCTCAACATTTACTCACTAAATCCCTCGAATGTGGACCAAGTTGTTTGACAGAAATGGAGGTTCAAGAAATGTTAGTTAAGGGCAGAATTTCCCGAAGTGTCACGATCATCTGTTTACATATTCGTTACAAAACACACTGGAAAACTATTTTTAATCGAGCAGTTCCAAATATATTTCCTAATGCACTTGAAAATATCACTTGGGTACACAGGTTCATGCTTCCCTTACTTATCTACAGAAGTCATGCTACTAAGGAAAAATGTTGTGTTTACAGCAAGATTTTATTTTCATGACGAAAAGAAAGTAAATGGATCGAAAATTTAAAGCAGATTGACCTGACGTTCATAAAGAAAGAGGACAAGGAAGAAAATACCTAGCAACAGATATCGCAGCATTCTCTAGCTGACCAAGTGGTTCGACAGAAAAGGAATTCACTGATCATCTGTTTACACGTTCATTACGCAACACACTCCAAAACATTCTGTGATCCATGGGTTCCAAATTTTTTACCTCATGCAAAATAACCTACTAAGATCAACGTTGAATTTCCCCACTTGTTTCAATACTGAAAGTGAAGTCTTCTTGAAATCTGTTGTTACTGGAAATGATTCCTGAATATGGAATTTCACGCCTCAAAAGCAAGACAAAATTCCTAAAAATGGAGGCACGCAAACTCCACCAGGCAAACCGAAGATCAGACTTTCAACAGTAGAATGTTATGGCTACCTAGCTGAAAGAGGTGCATAGCCTACAGAGTTTACGAACCCCTGGGATAACGATCAACGGGGCTGTTTACTTCAGAATATTAGAAAGAATGCTTGTAGCTATTCAAAACAAATGAGGAAGAGTATTCATGACATAGCCCATTGTATTGTGGAGAAGATTAATTGTGATGTGCTGATCTGCTGACGTATATCCTTGATTTTTAAATGAAATTTAATTTTCCTTCAAAAGTATAAAGGATTGAGAATAAAACTTTTTGACCAATGAGGGGCTTCTGAAAAAAAGCAGGTCAATATCACATCACTGGCGGTCACAATTTTCGGAGAGGGGATCGAAGCGCAAATTTATCAAAATGACAAGTGCTAAATCTTCAAATATTGAAAAGTAACCACTTTTATTTATAATTTTTGGTAATAAATTCGACTTTTTCTGTTAAATTTTTTTTATTATCCATCGGTGGTTGTAACAAAACGGCTCTCAATGAGCCTTAATCAGGATTAAAGGTATTATATATAAGCAATTAATTTCATTATTTTTGCTGGGAATTACAATCCTCCGATCGTCTTTGAAAGTTACATGAGATTAAATCATCATTAAGAAGTCCAAAATCAATAACATTTTAAAAGTGCTTAACAAAAAGATTAGACATTTTATGTGAAAACTTTAATATAACTGTTGAATTTTAATCTTTAATTCGGCCCTTGGTGGTTCCAGGGTTTTTAGAATAATATTTCAAATCAGGTGTAGTGAGGGATAGAAAATAAAAAAACTATGGTGCTACAGCAAAATTAGCGAAAGGTTTGGGGTAATATTTTTACACTATACATAGGACCTTCGACACACAGTTAGGGGGCCGCGGTTACATTCTGAACTTGGTAGTAGACTTGCGTCCGGCGTTTTTCATCGAATCGTGGGGTCAAACCAAAATGCCCCGAAATATCCACCATGGACCCGGGACTGACGCTCGTAAAATCTTCCGTGGAGGTTGCCTTCTGGATATGGTAGTAGACTTGCAGCCAGCGTTTATTCGTGGCTCAAAATTAATTAATTGGCGTAATGGGGAACTAAGAAGATAGGTGCAAGCTCCGGTGCCGTTCTCGTAATTTGAATGAGATTCAACATTACGAGGTTCAGCACCAATAATTCTCGAATTGCTTATACAGTGAGGTTAATAATTCCAGCAAATCAATCACCACCAATCATCGACACGCAGTGCTGTTAAGTCAGTATTTTATTGAATTTCGTTTTTATTGAGCTAAAAGCAAAACGCAAGCTATTAGGGACAAATGACTTATAAGGAGCCATAAGTATGTGACGAGGTTGACATCTGAACAGATATTTATTTTTCCCCTTTTCTCAATCTTCTTTCTCTTTATACGCAAACTGTAGAGTCAAATGACGTTCAGCGTGAATTTGCCTGAGTTAATCATGGAGAAGGATGTTTGTGGATATCAGGATAATAATAATCAGGATATAATTGAAGTTTTAAAGGGTAAATCACATTCCCCATGCCACTCTCGATCATGAATACATTTATTAATTGCAAACTATTGATTGAAAATGTTATCACTCAACAGATGGATGATAAGCAAATCTGGAGACTTGTGTAAATAACATTTGTTTGAGTTTGCCGTCCTTCTGCGAAACCGTCTGTAAGATAATTAATTTAATAAGTATTTATCCTTGGAAGCACGCTACAACTCACCTTTCTGTTTACAAGAGCATTAATATTCTATTTACTTCTTGAAGAAAACTTTTGATCTATTTATGAAATAAAATTTCATTTCAAAAGAATTTATATCCAATAACTGTGATTGAATATTATAATGCAGTATGTTGTGTATAATTGAAAAAAAAAAAATTTAATCACTCTAAGGTAAAATTCTACAAGCTAATGACCCAAACAAAATTTGTGAGATACA
>BMAW01028778.1:0-14782 GCA_019974015.1 Nephila pilipes | reverse complement strand
TTTATTCACATTTTAATGCATAAGAAACTTAGAACTTTTTTTTTTTTTTTTACAAAAGCGCGTGTTGTTATTCCGACTCATAATAACTCTGTAAAGAATTTGAATTATTATAAATTCCTAGTTCAGGCTCTGCACAGGTGTCATCTCAATACATGTGCTAGATAACAATGTTATAGAAATATTTTTCTTGAAAGGAGAATATTTTGAAAATGTGCTATTTTTTCCTTATTTTATGCTAAAAAATTGCTTTAAAATTTTTTTTCTTTGAATTATATCTTTTCAAAGGCTTTTTTATGTATATTCCAATTCAGATGATACTAAATATCAAAAAAAAATTATTCATTTATACGTTTTTCTCAAAATCATAGCTCCGAACGTAGACGGATACCTTAATTAATTATATATATTCAGGACACCATGTCAGTTGATTCAAGAAAAGAATAAAAAATGTTAAAATATTAGTTAATGAAGAATAAAAACTTACGCATAAAATATTTTTATACATATAGTTTCTCAAAATCCACAATATATTCAAAAGATACAATTTTCTCGTAAGGTGCGTTATAAAATGAGATGAATGAAAGTTCAATACAAAATAAAATATCTCTTCTCAAACAAATATTATTGTTCTCAACACGCTTCCGAATTCCACGGTAGAGTGGAGTCTTCAAAGGAATGTTTCTCTGTTTCTCTCACTAACATTCTCTGATGTCCCTTCTTGTATCAAAGAGCTTGAAATTCGAATGTCATCAAGTATAGAATCTTCACTCGAACTTTAGTTCCCATCTGTTGAGTTCCGATTATCTTGAGAGTAAAAAAGAACAACCCTAATTACAGAATGAAAATAATCTCCGATTGATGTTATTAATAATAATGGTACAATCTCTATACAAAAAAATTTGACGACCAACAATTGTGCTCTGAAGTATCATTAAATGCTTTCTATAATATAATGTATTCATAATATTGTCTCTGATAAGGAATCAGTAATGCCTTTAGGATGTTGTCACCCATTATCGTCAAGGGCGTTTCGAAAGTTTTACTTCTTTACGATGTAATAAGACAAGTCCTGTACAGTGAAACTTTGAAAGTCTAATGAAGTAATTCTGTTCCTTAGAACAAAATGGGGTATGCATTACGTTAAATTAATATGAGGCTAACAGTTCCTCTTATGGACTGTTGAGAAATTTTGAAGCAACCTCTAACAGCCGTATAGCGATATTTTCATGTGACTGATTAGGTAGGGGAGGGTGCCAGCTCATGTGTTGTTCTCGTCGCTTGATCGAGTTTTAAATTGACGATATTTATCGCCAATAACCCATAGTCATCCCCAATAGGCCCCGTGTTTCTACTAGTACGAAGCTAATAAATGTAATCGAATCCGTCTTACTGGTCCTTTGAAAAGGTGGCGTAATAACACGTGTTGCTTACAAGGTTGATAAAAAAAAATAACCAATGAAATGGCTTCGGTAAGAAAAGCCGCAAATATTGCCAATACAATATTGTCGAAAACTACGTCAATGAAGAGACGTAATTGTAATTTGTGAGGAACGAGGATTTTATAACGAGTTGGAATGATTTGCAGGTTTTCCATGGAGGAACTCCGATGACTATGCAATATCTCAAAGTGATACTTGTTTAACTCTCAGAGCATGCTTCATCCTATTATACGTCAAGTTCTTTCTTATTCAATAAATTGACTACTCAGAAGCTGATTCTGAGTGAACAGTGAAGACTGACTTCGTAACTTTGTGTTAATATTAAGTGACGAGGACATTACCAGAGGTAGAACCCTATATTTTTTAAATTTTACTAAATTAACAACGTGAAGATTTGGAGATCTCACATAAATAACACCCCTCGCCCTGCTAAGTAACCTTTCTTTACTGACATCGGGAGTCGAACCCACGTCTAGACAGAAAACCTATCGATTATAATATTGAAGACATGACAACTCGGCTACTCATAAAAGAAAAATAATTTTTCAGTAAAAATTATTTTTTGGGGTTTTTTTATTTTTGTTTCACTAGAAGTAACCCTAGGGCTTAGGAGAAATACCACACAATTTTGAAATTCGGTTTAGAGTTGAGAACATCAACTCAGCTAGCAGCCCTTCTACTGACTTCCACACTATGCCTAAAAGGAGTAATTTGAGTCTCCATTGAATAAATGTGAATTAGCACCGGCTTTATTGTGAGCAATAAGTGGCATCCAGCCTCAAACCTGGGACTCGACAAAAACAGCCAGTCGTGAGCCCGCTACAATGATTACTATAATGTCGAAACCACTTAAAAATTACTAAAAAATCACCCTGGAAAGTAAGAAACAAGTAGAAAGATGATATTTTTATCTTTATGTCTGAAATTAATCCATGCAATGGTTTCATTTTATTTTTCATTTATTAAGCAAATTATTTAATTATCGAAAAAATGGGGCCACTGAATACTTTTCAAAAAAAAAAAAAAAAATAAAATGAACGGTAATTTATTTTTTTTAAAATTTAAAAAAAAACAATTGTATTTATCTCCAAATTTCTAATTGATCATGCACATTTAAAGTATATGAAAAAATTATTCGCGTCAAGAACAGTATTATAAAGTTTGCTGTAACTCTAATATTTAGTTAATAAAAGTAACAATTTTTTGAAAATTATTCGAATACTTGTTGGAAAATGTGTCCTCGGAAATTCTTTTTCTAGAAAAATTTATTTTCAAATATTCAAATAATGCATTCAACAGTCCTTTTGATAAGTGGATGAAACCTAAGTTGATATCTCTATCTCCAACACAACGCGAGACTAATTTAAATTGCAGCAGTGTCTCTACACACCTGTGTTTAATGGTACATGGACTGGAAACAACGACTCGATTGAACGAATGCGGTTTCTGACATTTTCACAAAGACAACGGTATCTGATGTATAAGAAATACAGAATAGTCTTTCAATTCAATTGAATCTAAATGATACAGCTGCAATTAAAATTTCGAGGGTTGTAACTGATGTACGAAGTTTTAAAAAAATGACAAAAAGACTTAATAATTTAATTGTGAATTCCATCGAATTATTCTTATTTGCTTTTTGAAAGAAACTTAGTCCATAACTTAGAAATAGAACTTAGTCCATAGAAACTTAGAAATTTCCCAATATATAGTATAAATAGACAAATTATGCATTGTGTACTAAAAAGAAAACAGTCACAAATCTTAAGAATACATTCAAACTAAAATTTAAAAAAAATATTTTATTATTCATTCCTTACAAGCTTTCCTGTTAAATTACATACTATAACCGAAAAGAAAACGAGTAAAATAATTGTTTCGGCTGAATAATATAAAAATTAGTTTTTGATATTTATTTCTCAACTATCTTTTGAAAAACTAGAATGGTTCTTTAGTTTAATTATATACAATAATTGAAATTAAAACTAGCAAAATAATTGTTTCTGCTGCATGTTATAAAATTTACCTCTCATTTATGTATTAAAATCGACTTTAATTCTTTAAGATTAACGTTTTTTGTAAATCATTATTTCCGAGATCACAAGTTTATGATAACGATCAGAATGGTTATCTAGGATTTGAAATAACTTTCGTCTTTCATATAAATTTATTATCAAGCGGTATATAAGAAATTCGAATTAAAGCCATTAGAATCTTATGAGCAGTCTTGCAAACAATCCTTCGGAATAATTTGATTAGTTTAAATTTGTTTTCTTATTTATTCGACTCAACCTGATTTGATCGACAATGTTCTATTTCAAACAAGTGATGTTATTTCGGGTGGTAGTTATAATAAGTTTTCATACCGTGCTACTCGGAAACAAATTGTTTTCTTGCCAGTTTAAAAATGACGACGATGACAGCGGAAAGTAGAACGAAAAGATTATCTCATTGTGCGACATCGAATATAAATGATAAGAATCAAGTTGATAGGAATCAAGGTGATCTAAAGGTCTGAAATATCTTCGTCAAATATCGCATTTATGCGGTTTCTCTGGAATGAGTTCGGAGATGCTTAATTAGATGTTCTTTTTGAATAAATTTCTTTTGACATATATTACAGACGTACGGCCTTTCTCCAGTATGACTACGACGATGCCGAATTAGATCTGACTTTTGATAAACACTCTTTCCGCACATATCACAGACAAACGGCTTTTCGCCCGTATGACTACGACGATGCCGAGTTAGATGTGACATTTGTCTAAAACTCATTCCGCACGTATCACAGACAAACGGTTTTTCTCCGGTATGAATATAAATGTGTCTATCTTGAGTCCCTTTAGCACTGAATTGCCTTCCACAAATATGACATTTAAATGGCTTTTCTTTAGTGTGTATCCGACAATGAATATCAAGATGAGATTTAAATCTGAACTTCTTTCCACATGTATCACACACATAAGTCTTTTCCTTGACGTGAGTGAGAGATCGTTTAGTAGAACTTGATTTTTTATTCGATTTCGTCTCGCCAGGGACATATCGAGAAGGTCTTTTTTCATCATGATATTGTAGAATAAAAGTGTTTTTGTCATTATAAAACGTTTTTGAAGATTTACTTTTCATTTTCTTCATCTTAGATTCTTCAGAATAAGATTGAGCAGTCGATTTATTTGCAAAGTCTTTCTTAGAATCGAAATATTGGGCTTGATTTCCAGAAGAGCTTCCCGCGTTGGTTTTCACAAGACACAGTGAGCGACTGCTGATCGGCTCTCGAAAAAGCTCATTTGAATTTTCAGTATTTCTTAATAAATTTTGAGTAGATCTGTTAATATTGCTGGTTTTCCTTCGGTTCTCTATCTTTTCCAGATGTAAGGAAATGGATGGACAGGTATTATCAAAACTCTCGATTGTTGTTTCATTTGTGCAGGTGTCTGGACACATTTGCGGATTACAAGAATGCATTGGGTCGCATCGAGATGTCGCACATGTTTCATTTCTATTGACTGGTGGATTGACTTGCTGTACCGAACGCTGGGTATTGTTGTGTCTTTCCAAGTTGACGAAAAGGGATCCCGAAATCGAGCTGTCAGTCAACACCTGCTCACGAATAAGGGTTTCATGGTGGCCAACTACACCGGAGGAAAGGTTAATAATTTCTCCAGTTGTTTCCACTCTTTCGTTTGTATTCTCTTGTATCGTCGCAGACCGTTCATCTAATTCCCTTCTACTCCGTGCTTTGAAATTTTCCAGAAAAGATCGCCACGTCAGTTCGCCATCAGTAGTTTGCCGACGAAATCCTTGTCCGTCGTGGATGATGTATTTGTGCTTTAAATAATGCTCAATATCGGTGAATACTACTTTGCAATAATCACATCTAAATTCCATAATAAACCATATAACTACACTGTAGTAAAGTTTAATATCTTCTTCAGTTGTTTCCACACTTTCGTTTGTATTCCCTCGTATCCTCACAAATAGTTCATCAAATTCACTGCTGCTCAAGTCTTCGAAATTTTCGAGAAACTATCGACACGTCAGTCCGTTATCAGCTGTTAGGCTTCGAAATCCTTGAATGTTGATTATGGCACAGTAAAAACACTGGAGTTAAGCGTTTAGAACTGAAGTTTTAACATTTCTTTCTACTTACGGACATACAGGAGAAGCAATTTGATTGGTTAATTGAATTTAATAAAATCTACCCTAACTAACTTGCATTCAAGGCCAAGTGTTAAATTCAATAGCCCCTGTTAAACACCGGGTCTTCAGTGCCATTGACTCGAACCCACGACTCGACGAATTTCGCCGGCTGCAAGTCAGCGACCATGACCATCCTTGCTACCACGACCAAAAAAGTTGAAGTAATCGCGACATATTGACTTCATGGTAGGTTAGCTTTCTGTGTTTCAGATTAATATAAAAGATGCATTTTTTGCTACATTTTCCTTTGACTTTCAAATATATAGCCTATTTTGTTACGTTAAATTAATTTTATTTACAAATATTTCTGTCCTCCTATTATTATTCTTAGCCTAAATCTATACATAATTTACATTTTTGTACGTGTTATTTTGCATATATTTTAAAATGTTATAATATTTGGTATATTAGTACAAAAATACAAATATAGGAATCCTTTTTAGATTCTTATTAGCGCAACGTGCTTGTTGAGCAGATTTTTGCAATTACTTTACTCGACCTCCCTCACACTTGTACCTCCAACTGCATGAATAGCAATTGCTGATTTTTTAAAATAGTTATTAACGATCAGTGTATAATCACACAACATTCAATTTCAAACAGAAATTCGCTGAAAATTATTTCAGTCAAAACGTGTCTCTAAAAAGTTAAATAAGTGTGCTTTTTCTTTCTGTAGTGCACGCGTCATAATAAAATTTAAAAAAAGTATCAATATAAATATAAAATTAATTTGGAAAATAAATAAATAAAATGATTGTTTTAATTAACAATATCAGACATTTATCCTATCATATTTACTAAAGATAACAATTAAATACTAACAAATTAAAATTAGTTATACATATAAGCTATCAATTATTTAACTAGCATTAACTAAAACATTTATTTAAAAACATCGTAAAAATATCTAAACAGGTTCTGAAAAATCCCAATATTTCTTAGAATCTCCTCCGAGAAATTCTGGTAGATTAGTCAACTCATTTAACTCCAATGGTGAATTTCCCACCTTATTTATATATTTTGATGGCTCTTTTAAGAAGGGATATACTTTCGAAAGCATAATTGCAATTTGTATCTTGGTGATTCAGTGTTAGATCTTAATATTGGTTTACTTAATTGAGTGTTAAAAATTTAAAAAAACAGTATTAAACATTATTTTTTTTTAGAATAAAAAAGCCTATATTTAGAAAAATCTCAAAATTTCAGCATCCTTCATTAAAATACAAAATGAAGTATGTCTTCAAAAAATTTCAAAACACTTTTTCAATCAAATGAGAAATTAGTTTCCATCTTTTTAATTTTTTTGATGCTTTATTTTTACTGGATAAACAAAAAATCTCCTATAACGTGCGTGCGTTTAATGATAAGGAATATTATTCAGAAGTAGTGGCAGGCGAGCAGAATTACTTTCGCAAATTTAACTAACACCTGTAATGTGTTACAAATTATTAAAATTCCTTAAAATCCTGCAACATGAAAATCAAGAAATCTAACTTTCAGTTTTATATATTACCAAACAATACATTTTCTGTAATATGTTGGTTGTTTGGAATTGTAAGACATGAAGGAATACATCAATCTAAACATTTTTGTGATTCGCATAGATGCATTTATTCATTGATTCGACAATGACGTTACACTTGGAATAAAAAAAAAGTATGATTAACAAAGGTCCGAATAAATCATAACACTGGTCAAGTGACGAGGATGACACCAGAGGTAGTAACTTCTATATTATCCCTACGTGATGAGTTTGAGCTCATACAGATTTAATGTGTATTCTACCCCTTGCATAAGAAATAAGGACATAGCCGCATGACACAGCAATTTAAATGTGATAGAGATCCCGATTCCTGTGACTGGCGGGGAATAGTGGAGTCACGGAAACCGAGGTCTAGCTCTAGGATTGATCTCGCCACTTGAACCAGATTAAAAATAAAGTTGTCCATCCCCCAAAACCCTGGTGTTGCTTCTCATTGTGACATAATGAAACAACCAAACCCTGCAGTCGCTTTTCAAA
Organism: Nephila pilipes; assembly: GCA_019974015.1. Taxonomy (NCBI): domain Eukaryota; kingdom Metazoa; phylum Arthropoda; class Arachnida; order Araneae; family Nephilidae; genus Nephila; species Nephila pilipes. The sequence goes on along the minus strand of BMAW01028778.1, from coordinate 7,123 downwards.
ACAAAGCAGTTCAATTATGTTTGTTTTAAATTAGAGTTTCTTTGATTTCTCACAAAAAAGCTTCAACAATTAAACTTTTCAAGGCTAAGAAGTAACAGTATCAGAACATGTATAGTTATTTATTGTGTGGCCGCATTAACCTAGTATTCATAGCCGTAATGGTAGCTAGTGGTTCGAGCCTTGACTCCAATAAAGACCAGCCGTGTAGCTGGACTGATGAACGCTAAATCTGTTGGGACCCAAAGCCATCAGTTTGCGTGGTGTGGAATTAAAGAGATGGACTTGCATATCAATATTTGGACAAATGCAGGACAAATATTTGGCGTTTCTCCTTAATGAATAAGACGATGTCTAATTCGATGTGCATTTGACTAAATATCATTTCGCATATATCACAAACATACGGCTTTTTCCCGTATGCTTACGACGATGCTGATTTAGAGTTGCTTTTTGATGAAATCTCTTTTACATATGTCACAAACATACGGAGCTTTTCCAGTTTGAACCCTAAGGGGTTTATTTCGATTCGTTTTCTTTCCAAAAATGTGACATTCATATGTCTATTCTTTATTGTGTATCCGACGATGACTATCAAGATCAGATATAAATCTGATCTTTTTTTCCACATGTCTCACACACATAAGTCTTTTCCTCGGTATGAGTGAGAGAGTCTTGAGTAGAACTTGTTTGTTTCTTCAATTTCCTTTCGTCAGTATGATATTCAGTTAGTCTTTTTTGATCATGATCTCGTATAACAGCATTTTTTTTTTTTTTTTTTTTTTGTAATTACAAATCTTTCTTGAAGATTTACTTTTCAATTTCTTTCTCATAGATTCTTTCTGAAATAGGCGAATCAGATGTAATGTCTTTCTTAGAAACGAATCATTGGCCTTGATTTCTTGAAGTGCCTCTTCATATGTCAGTTTTCACATGACCAAATGAGGGACTGTTCATCGGCGCTCGATAAAATTCCTTTCAATTTTCAAACTTTGTTATTAAATTTTTAGTACCACTGTTGACAGTAATGGTTTCCCTTTCTATGGCAGTTTTTTCGATTTGTGAGTATAGGATATCAATGGATGGTCTAGTATGATCCGAAGCCTCGAATGATGTTTCATATGTGCAAATTTCTGGTCTCATTGAAGGGTTACCAGAATGCATTTGGCTGCATCTAATAGCCATGCATGTCTTATTTCTACTTACAGGTGGACTGATTAGCTGTCCCGAAGACTAAGTATTGGTTTCTCTTTCGAAGTTATCGAAAAAAGTTGCCAAAATCGCGCCATCAGTTAACTGAAGCTGAAAAATAGGAATTTGATCGTTGTGAACCTCTCCGAGAAAAAGGTAATTGAATTCTCCAGGAGTTTCCACCCTTTCGTTTTCCCGTAAATTTGTAGGGTGATGAGATAATTCCCTTCTACTCCATGTTGCTAAATTTTCCAGAAAGGAATCCCACATCAGTTCGTCGTCGATCGCTATATAAGTTCATTATAAAATTCTAAACTGTAATATAGATTCTAATAACACCATCAAAATATATAGTAATTTAGTTTTGCAACGATATTAAATACTTAAAATGCACCTGCGAGGAATCTTTAGAAGGAATGCAGAGGATTCTCCGGAAAACAAACATTTTAGTTTATTTTCGCTATTCAAACCAACTCAACAGAGTTCTCCTGCTTATTTAGTAATATAACATGTAAAGTTACTTGAGATATTAATTATAAGCACATTTAAGTGCATAATTTATTGCGTCACATAGATTTCTTGTTAACGAGAAAATGACAACGATGAAAGCTGAAAGTAGAACGACAACGAAATCTACTTCGCAGACATCGCTCACAAATTCTTACGCATATACAAATGTAAACTTACACTAATTATTAAAATTTATTAAATTTTTTTTTTATTTAATAAAGATTTTAAATGCGATGTAAAGACGTGTTCCTTTCCTGAAAAAAATTCTAGAGAGTTCTTCATATATTTCCAACAAAAATACGAATTATTTATTTTATTAAAAAAGAAAATTCATTCCCATACTTTCTTTCACTCTGAACATACAATATTTATGCGTTAGATTCAATGACGATTTTATAAAATTTACGTTTATTATTAGAAATGGCCTTAATCTCTTGCGAATCATAAAATTTTGTTAAGGTTCTCTTAAGTTTTTTTAAGTGTCATTTTATATGAATCTCTTCTTAATGGTGCCACTATACACCCATCTGAAAACTCATCCTCCCACACTACATAAAACTGAGGAAATTGCATTCCCACAGATTGAAATTGCATTTGTATTTCTTCTTAAAGGTCTTTATCCGCATTTGGACTGGAAAAAAATTGACTCTACTGGAAGAATACGAGACTTGACACTTTTACGATGACCACATGGCTGCGGATGTCTGGAAATTAATGTATGACTTTTAAAATACATCGATTAAATACATCTAAGTGGTATACAAAATTCATCAATAAATGTCCAAAATACATTGTAAAGGCAACAAATTAGTATCTTTCCATTTTAAAAAAAGCAAAATTCCCAATATGTTTTGAAATTTCAGGGAAATGCATAATAACAGGAGAAATAATGGTCAGTAAAATAAAACAAAAAATTGTATTCATAAAAAATAATCAAACTGTAATTGTCAAAAAATGTTTAATGATTTCTTACCTAGATGTTTTTTTTATAAGTTACAATTTATAAAATGAATCGAAAGCAAAAAGAAAAATTATTATTTTTTTAATATATAATTAGAAATACAATAATTATTTCTTGCCATTTATTTTTCTATTAACGCTTAAAAAACACCGTTGGTTTTTTCAAACTATTTTTGTACAAGTCATATTTGTAAAGTTTGCTCAGTAAGATTATGATACCAATTTCAATAATTAAACTGGTTTTAAATAACATTTCGTTACTTATTGTAGTTTCAAAAGAATGAAGACTCCAGTACGTAATTCGAATATACCAGAATAGAATCTTGCAAACAGATTTGCAGAGAATCATTTGGAGCATTTTCATAAATTAAATCTTCCCCCCTTATCTATCGTATTCAATATAATTTGAAGAATTATTTTCTTCTTCGAACATGTAATGATATTTCAGAATTTAATTATAAACAGGTGGTAAAGTCCATGCTATTTACGAGACTGGTGATTTTCCTTCCAGTTTGAAAATGACTACAATAGAAGCAGAAAATAGAGCGTGAACGAAATATCCTGGTTCATAAATCGAACATATATGGTTCTTCTTACACGTTAATACGAAGTCGTAAAAAATGAGAGAAAAGTTGAATCTAACTCTCCCACAAAAAAAATCACAAAAAGATTGTCCTCCTCTAATTTAAGAACTTTAAACACATTTTAGACTACATTTTCCATAAAAATTTCTTTCCAAAATCATAAATTTAAAATAGCCTCTAGAGCTTATATGTAGAACAAATTGATTTGAGATCCAATTTCTGCCTGAAATTGCTTTTATAAATCTGTATCTTTTTCTTTCGTATGAATAAGTCGATGCCTATTTAAAACTGATCTCTGATTAAATTTCTTTTGGTACACATCACAAATATATGGCCTTTCACCAGTATGAATTCTGCTATGCTTAATTAAATCTGATTTTTTAGTAAATCCTCTCCCACATTTATCACAACGATGAGGCTTTTCTCCCTTGTGTGACCGTTGATGTCTTTCGAGTTTATTTTTGGATGGGAAACTCTTCTCATATACATCACATACATGTGACTTTTTTCCGACTTGAGTTTCTGAACGTTGAGTAGAACTTGAACTCAGCCTGAAATTTGTCTGTGAAGCATGACAACCAGAGGATGAAGTGCCTCCTTGCATCATCATTTGTTGACGAATAAGAATTTGATCAATGTCATCTTTTGCAAAGGAATGGTTATTAACTCCTCCAGAAGTATCGAATGCTTCATTTGCATTCACTTGTCTCCGAGTGAATGTGTTAGCTAATTCCCTTCGACTCCATGCTGCGAAATTTTCGAGAAAGGAATCCCACGTTAGTCTCTCGTCGGAAGTTAGTGGACGAAATCCTTGTCCGTCGTGAGAGATGAATTTGTGCCTTAAATAATGTTTAATGTCGGTGAATACTATATTGCAATAATCACATCTAAATTCCATACTCAAAAACAATCATATAATTTTGTAGAAATAATTAAATAAAAATTCAATAACCTAAAGATATGCTTCTTAAGTATTCATTAATAAATAATAAAGGCACTGACGTTGAAAGTTGAAAATTGAAGCCTTAACGATTCTTCCTACCTATCGACACACAGAAGTAGCAATTTGATTGATGGATTGAATTTAGGATACGAATGTGATATATTTTTTATTATTTGGAGGTAGTAATGATATAAATAATTGATATTGGAATTAATTCACCAATGCACGTCATTAATTCTCATCAAAAGTGTTCATTTAACAAATTTGTCTCTTTCCGTACATTTTCAACTTTTTGTTTGCTTATGCATTGCAGAAAAATGTGTAAGTCTTTCAGCACGCTTTTAATTTCTTCACCTTTTATTGGCCCTGACTTTCTTTAATTAAAATGAGTTTAAAACCACACGTTTTTACAAAATAATATCTCACGCTTCTATTTACGTTAAATTAAAACTAAATGTTTTTTTTATAAACCACGGATCGTAAAAGGTTTCGTCTTCTATTGGAACAGGTAACGTTAATTTTCAACAATTTTCTACACAAGTCCTAACGAATTTGGATTCCATTTTGAACGCAATCAAGTCATATGAAACAAACCAATATTCTCTCTCTTCAGGAAGCAGTCTTTTGTTACTAGATTGTGGTTTTCTAGGTGCGGTGAAGCGTTCCGCTTAGATTTCCTTGAAACATATATTCGAATATTGATGTCACTAAAATTCAACAACATATAACAGCTGACGCATGTCAAATTTAGTCAAAATCCTGTTTCATTCCACTGGAGAGATGCTGTGGAAACATTAAGATAAAGGTGCCAGCTTAGGTACCGTTCTCGTCTCTTGACTGAGATTAAAAATGATGAGGCTCGTCCCTAAACGCCCTCGTGTTGCTTTTCCGAGTGACGTCATTAAGCAATCATACATCAGAATCCCGGTTTAAAACTTAGAAAGAACACCCTTTTGTTTGTATTAAAGTGGAGTTTAATTGCTTTGGGGTGAAAAATTGCACTCAAACAACGTTTCGTGATTATGAAGTGACACTGCCCGAAAATGCTTAGTTATGTAGAACAGGACTGTTAAATATTCTATGAATCTATGTTTAAAATTATTTAAATGTATTATAAATGAAAAAGTAAAAGAAGATGAAAGAGATATTAAAGGAGTTTTGTGAATGAAATTGGGTATTACAAAGCAAATTATGAAAATATGTAATGAAAATTTAATATACTGAATCATCGATTATTTCCTCCGAGATACCTTCACATACAAATTTATTTTTTATGATGCATCTATTGTTATTTAACTAATTTATTTCGAATAGTTGGATTATAAAATATTTACATTTACATTCATACGATGCAATAATTTTTCATTGCATCTATTGAATATAATAGTATGAAAGTAAAAATTTAGTATTTCATTCTTATTACTTATAATTAATGCACGTAATGGTTCCATTTTTAGGCCAACAAAGAAACTATTATTTTAAAGTACTAGAAAATGGTGCCTCTGACTGCTTTTTAAAATAAAGTGCGAAATGAAAGATGAGTTTCGAGTTTACACTTAAAGTTGAAACGCTTGTGACATATATGACACAATTATGGTATTTCAATTTTATGTGTGAAAAACGGTTTGCGGAACATGTTTCTTTTTTTCCGAATTTCGTCTTATCATTATGATATTCAGATGGCCTTTTTTGACAGATGATTGGAACATACCGGTTCTCTCTTTCTTTTATTTATTCGGATGCTTAAATGTTTGTAAAAGCAATATTTGTTGTACAATTTTTAAGTATTTCAATTCCTTCCCACACAACTCTGATAGATTTGAAGTCTTTCTTGATATCTCTATGAACGTCCTTTGGTGGCATCTGCAATTGAATTCATGTAACATGTCCAACGACCATCATCTATCGGCAAATCGACAAACGTTTTTGCATTGGTCACCGAATCTAAAAATATTGTGATGACTTATTACAGGAAATAATTCGTACTTTTGTTCTAAAAATAATTATAACTCTTGTAAGATGTTATAGCTACAACTATCTCCACAAATTTTTGTGGGATATATAAATCAATAAATATCTAAAAGAAATCCATAAAAAAATAGCAGACCTTATTAAGAAAAATTGAGGCCATAGCTGCTTATTAAAAACATTTAAGCATTAAAAAACTTACTTTCATTATAATTTATGCACATTTATTCAAACGAAAGATTGGTTGGTTGTATTATCACTGCACAATGAGAAAACAAGGCTGTCGTCGATAAATCTCGTAATTTTGAACCTCGGTCAAATGACGAGGACGACTACAGAGCTAGTTCGCAAATAAGAAACCTTCTATCTTTTCCCTACCTGAAGTGTTTGAGATTCTACGGACTTAATGCACATCCATCCATTTACATTCCAGGACTCTTTCCGAAATAAGCCCGCAAAACTATGATTCCATGGAAACTCAGGACATGTGCTTGATACTATAAACAATGTTGACCGCTGTGGCCTAGTGATAAATAAAGGTCGATGAATTGCCATCGGAGAAGATTTCGTCGTGTCGTACACTCGAGCCCTGGTACCACTAAAGTCCCAAGGTATAGAGTGGCTGACGCACGTTTAATTTAATCGAGTTCCCGATACCTCTCTCTGGAAAAATGGAGAGACAGATACTAGCTCAGGTATCAATCTCGTCATTTGACTGATATTAAGAATTACGAAGTTTGTCAAATATAATCTTGCTGTGGCTTCTCAGGGTGATGTTGTTAAACAGTCACACATCACAATCACTTTCCAAATTGAAGAAAAGTTCACTTCTGTTTGTTTTAAAGTTACGTTCATTTGCTTTTCCGTGAAAAGCCCCACTCGAACGAATATTTAATAGGAAATGAGTATCCGTTTTAGGGCAAGCATAGTAATATATTGCTGCACTTTTGGAGAGACACGTGCAGAGAAA
>BMAW01028754.1:0-92486 GCA_019974015.1 Nephila pilipes | reverse complement strand
TTAATTGTTTATGGGGTTCGTATTTCTTGAAAATATGTTTTCGATAATAGGAGGAAAAAATAAAATTCCACAAAATTTTTATTACTTTTCCTTTTTTTGTCTGCCCTTAATTAAATTTAAATACAAGTAAATACAATAGTCTAGATTTGAGGAGGGAAGGAAAACTTCTATATGATAAACATTATTTTGATGAATGGTTGACGGGAGCCTTAATAGTGCCAATTAACGCCGGACCTTCTTATTTTGAATTAAAATTAATTGGCATGATGACTCAAAGCATACAAAAACATACCGTTATTCTCTTTTATTTCACACTATTCTACTTTATGACTTATGATGCAATATATTCATCGTGTACCAGTTCCATTATTCCCGCGTTTGTATTTAAAAGCTAGAATCACTAATCCCTGTGTCATTATTACATCATGATTAAATTTCTACAGTTAGTGCTACCAGTTTTTTTTTTTTTTTTTTATCATTTAAATACCAAGAGAAGTCATGGTTTACATAAGTCTAAGCATTTCACATCTCCTTGAATGGATATTTTACAGCTTTTGAAGCAATAAGTTTCAAAGAAATGGGTAATGTATCACTAAGTTTTAAATTTTTTTGCTAAACGAATATAAAGAATTCTTTTGCTTACATTGTTTCATTTTTGTCTATCAGTTTCCATTAATTGAAATATCTGGCGTTAAGCGGTATTCGGTTCAGTAACAAGAGACGAAAAATATATGTAAAAGGAACGCTTTTGCACTTTCTTTCTTTGAAACTGAAACGCGTAATATTTTAAATGCTTATTAACTGTAGTACTACTGTAAACTATATTGTAAAAGTTCTTGCATACCTGTCTGACATTTGTCCACATAACGTAGCAGAGAAGAGGAAAGCAACCATGTAAACAGTTTTCGAAATGGATACCAGCCAGTCGCGGTCGCATACAAGGTCCCACTGAAAACACAAAAGATTTAACCACTATAACCACTAACATCTAATACATTACATCTAATTTTCTGACCTCCAATCATATTCAGTTTGGTTTCGCTTATAAGTACGTTACTTCTAGTGGTTTGAAAAAAGAAATATTTTATTATTCCTTTTTAAATATTTCTATTGAAAGTTTATGCTTACTATTTATATATAAATTGTTAGATACGAATAAATACTTGACACATATGATTTCTCTCTCTTTCTTTCTTCCTACAAATCTTATACAAATGTTTCTTGAGCCCATGGAGTATTTTTTGAAATCTTATGTAGATATTAACCTTCCTCTCGTTTTGAAGGTCAAGTGTGAAAAGTTTTGTCAAGATAGGAATAAAAACTTAGAATTGCCTAAATTTCTACAAATAAGCACGTTTTTTTAGTAAAAAGATATAGACTAGTATGCGAACTATTGCAATGTTCTTAATAACTATTTCATTCACGAAAACAAAAAATGTAACTTACTTCATCTACCATTGTATACTGATAGAATGTATGATCATATTCCCAAGCATTGCATTTAACTGGTTCCATGTCAGTAAAGGCATACAACGAGCCATTTCGTATGGTGCTCTGGTACATAGTGCAGTGGCTAAGCTCATCAAATCCTGCCCTACCTTTCACTGTAGGGATGCTTAAATTTTTCCATTGTTCAAGAGAAATATTGGCTGCAAGAATCTGCAAGCAAAACGGATTGAAAAAATTCCATTTTGAAATATTCAATTGATCAAAAATTAGTATTCGAAGAAAGGATCAAAGTATATTGCATTCAAATACATAATTCAAATGTATAATTTAATGTTTCTGGAAAAAAATCATTATATAGAAATGATGATATAAAATTGTGATATATGATAAAAAAATAAATAGAAATGTTTTCATAAGTTTCTTCCTAAGACAATTATGTATTCCTTATATTTTACTTTATATATGCTTTTTAACGTTAGATGTAATTAAAACATTAAATTAGCAAAAAAAAATTTAATTTTAAAAATGCACAAATAAGTTTATAATTTATTATAAATGTACTAAATATTGAATGTTTGCATTCAAAAAACGAAACAAAGTTTTTACTTATTTTCAGGTAAAAAACGTTCTTAATGTCTTTTCGAATAAAATATTTTACTGGAGCCTTTTAAACGTATGTTCACTTTTATTTATAGAATTAAAAATTTCTTAAGGACTGTTAAAAATAAATTTCAAGCAGTGTCAGATAGTTTGGAATGATTCCATTTGCTAGTTTTTTTTTTTTTTTTTTTGGTGGTAATTTATTTTCAAAATCATCACCACCTTTGGGTTCAATCTGATAAAAGGAATCATTCGATATATCTTGATAGTTATGGTAATAATATTTTTTTAATGAAAATATTTCCCCAAATTTGAAACCAAAAGAACAGGGGTTCCTCATAAAACACGATGTCTATCGTTTCGTTTCTCTCTGTTACAAAAACTTAACTATATTTTACAGAAAGAAGTGATTTAAATTTTTGAGAAATAAATCACGATTAATTCTCAGCAAGAATCCCAAAATTTAAAAGAAAAATCGTTAAATGGATTTCTTTTGTTTTGCCCCTCAAGGTAAGTTTCTTCCATCCATAAATTAAAAAAATGAGTAAATGTGCGTTTTCTTGAGTTCACCCTACAAGTACCTAAAATCAGTATGTGTCCCATTTTCTTATTTTTTTTTTGGGGGGGGGGATGAATGATCATATTAATAACTGTTACTTAAAAATTAGCAATGTCTAGTTTTAATGGAAAAATTAATGGTAATGTTAGATATTCAACTTGGTAAAACGATCTAGAAGTAGCAAATTGAACTTACTTCCGGCGGCCGTGCGCACCAATGCTCGATGTTGGGAGCAAAAAATGTCATGATGAGGTTGTGGAAGCAATGTGGCATGGAACAGAAAAAGCAGAATATGAAAATTCCTATCTGATAGCGTCCGTTGTCTCCAATGATGTCCGTAAATTCTTTCGTTGGTTCCACCACGCCATTTTCGTGCGGTCCACCGTTTTTGTGCGAGGCCGTCATGGTGAGAGTTGCAAATGACAGGAGAACTCACAACAAGGTTTCAAATTCTCTGCAACAAGTTAAAAGAGTATGAATTAAGATAATGTCATTTATCAAATGATTCAGACATCAATATCACTAAATAATGGCTCACGGTTTATATATGCAGTAAATGAAGGGTATGCAGCGTCCATGACATTTCGTTTATTCCAGCTTATTATTTAATTAAAAATTAAGATACACGGTCATACGATTCGCAGTCCATTCCCTGGTGGCGATAAGTTCTTGAGAAATGGTAATTAGAAATTGCCCAGCAATGTACTGCGAGAGCTGTAAATTGGGTAAATTATAGACCTATCAGAGGAATAAACTGTTATTTAGCGTAATGCTACTTTGATCATTTAGGAGAGGAAATGACAGAATTGCTTTTATGAAAAAGCAAAAACCCGTAAAAATCGAGAGGTTTATTAACAATTAGAATGACCAGTTCTTACAAATAGGCGAGGAGCAGATTAACAAATTGAATTTTCTTAAAAATGGAATATTACTTGATTAAAATTTAAGTTAGAGATTATAGATAGGTGCGCTAATAATATACATGGCTCTCAAAAAGAAAATGCTTCAATAGAAATTTTCTTTAATATAGGCATTTCTCTATTTATTGATTTCTTGTTTTTTATGTCACATTCTTAGATGCAACACAAACGCAAGTGGCGACGAATCTCGTAATTTTGAGTCTCGATCAAGTGACGAGGACGATACCAGAGCTTGCATGTCCCTCTCAAAACTTCCACATCACGCCCACTGGAGGGTTTGGAATCTCGATGGATTTCACAATATAAATGATATTGTTGTAACAAACACACGTTTGTTTTTTATGCATGTAATTGCTTCTTACTATCAAAACGAGTTACATTAAAGATGCATTTTAATAAGAACTTCCAAATGAGCTGACTAAAATCCACAAGAAAATGAGAATGAAAAAATTATCCCAGTAACAATTAAGAAAAATTGATAGTTGCAGCAGGTGAAAAACTAGAAATTAACACCTGAAAAGGAATAGGGCAAAGAATACGGTCTAAAAAGAAATCGACAAATGCAAACGAGGAGCATTTCATACTTAGCCTTTCGTTCTTAGTAGCTTGTAAATTTGTATTGTAAATATTATTAATCATTGAAATATCGATCGAGGACAATAGGTGTAAAGCTTAATAAGTTTGTAATTTAAAAAATTATTCAACTTTTCCCAAGCTTTTAAGGATTTAAAACCTTTGATGCAAACAAAGATTGGATGGGAGGAGGGAATAAAAAGAAAGTGTCGGGGATTTTAAAAGATATAATATGTGCTGTCATTATTAAATATCACAAAAATAAGAGAAACAAAACTACGTAAATATATATTTGTTTACATAAATTACACTGATTGTGACAGACTCAAACTGGCAAAATGTAAAAAAAAAAAAATCAGGTAGGAATATTAGAAAAGCGTTCAGTTATAATTATTATCGGCATTAAATGTTGAATTGAGTGGTAGTTAACATACCTTTTGGAAAATTTTGATTGAGTGATTGTTTATTAGAGTCGAATTGAGAAACAACACGATGGCTGTTGGTGACGGATCTCGCAATTTTGAACCTCTGTCAAGTGACAAGGACGACATCTGAGCTGGCACCATAATCTTCTCAATTCCGCGCTATGCCAACGGAAGGACTAGGACCTCGGTAAATTCAACGTGCATCAGCCCCTCTACACAAAGGGTCTTTAGTAGCCTCCGGACTTGAAATTAGAATTCGAACGAAAACAACGCCGACTGCCAGTCCGCGACCATGACCACTACTAGGCTACCGCGGCCACTTATTGACAACTAAACAGCACTCTCCAAAAGAGTGACTATTCAATGTCTGCGTTCCTAATTTACGAATAAAGAGGATCGCCGGCTTTGAAAAGACCCTTTAACGAGCCTTTTATTCGATCAACCCTTGCAATTTTCGAATCCTTCTTGAGTTTTTTCATAACAAGAATCCATGAAATCGTCTGTTTCATTTTGATTTCTGTTTATTGCATATGTCAAGATTCCTTCTTCTCAAAATAATTATCAGGTGTTCAGGAATTTTTAATAATGACAAGAATATAAAAATTACAAAATAGAAGTGTGAACTTATATGATGTACAAGAAAAAAAAAATATTTTATGATAAAATCTCTTTAAGGAAAATCGTGAATGAATTCCCATTTCACAAATGAAACAAATCAGCTTTTTTTTTGTTTAAATGTAAATATTAATTTATGAATACATTTCTTAAATAAAATGATATATTATATATCAGATCAAAAATCCCATCGAAAGAAAATATTATTTAAAATTCAACGTTTTATATTTAAAAATGATTTATTCAGCTTAAAAATATATAACTCTCGATTTTTAAACGCAGTTACGATAAACATTATAAACCTGGATATAATAATGCGATATTCAAATTCATTCATTCTGTGTCGTTATTCACATAAAGTATGTCTTTTCAATAATTCAAGAAGTTGAAAAAGAGAAGGAAAGTCGTCACAAGGTTGCTATAATAACACATTAAAGTATCAAAACTAAATGGAGAAGATAAGTAATTATTATTTTAAAGTGAATTACAAAATTGTTGTAAATGACTTACAAAAACTACGAGTTTCTTTGCAATTAACGATTAAGAGCAATCAGATATGATTCGAATAATTTAAGGTCCAGTTAAAAAGTCACAATTAAGAGCGTAAAAAATGCTTTATAGATTATTATTTTTAGAATTTTGTATTCAAAATACATAAGAAAAAGTGTAACAGTTGTAAAATTTTTGATGAGAGCTATTCTCTCTGTCTTATTAACAAGTGCTGACATGTTGTTGTTTGGAGAAAATGGTGTCAACAAAAATGCGTGGGCTTAAAATTAAGGATACATGGTATTATGTTCAGAAGATCGACAAAATAATGCATTATGGTTATAATAATTACATTTTGCTAAAGTTTATATTTACATTGCTAAGAAAAATTTAGTTTAATATTTTATCCTCGGATTTTATTTTAATACACGAACAGAATATGATAGTGTACTTTAATTATGTATCGTTTCCACTTATTTTCATACTTAATAATCGATTTTATGGCAGAATCATTTTGTTGTTGATGTTGTTAAAAGTTAGTAACGATTTTGTTCATCAGAATGTTTTGCTGGTGAAAATAAAAATACATTAGGAATTTTAAGAAGGTTTATTCTTTTATTGATAAAGTAAGTGATTCTGTAGAGTCTGGGGCTTGGAAACACGCTTAATTTATACTAATTAATATTAGTTTTGAATAATTCTACTTTTTCGAGAACTTAATGAAATGAATTTGGCAAACTCGATTTCATTTTTTATTATTATTTTCCTCAATATAATGTCTAAATTTACTGAATGATTCAAACCAAATATAATTTTCTAAAAAAAAAAAGGTTGAAAAAACATTTAATTCAATAAATTTTTATTACTTTTATGATTGGATATTTTTTTAAAAAAGAAATTCATTCTTCAATCGAATATTTAAATTATAGTCATTGTTTCGTCATATAACTTTTAAGATTTTGAATAAATTATTTACAGTAATTTGTAGCATGCAACATAATTGCATTGTATTTTACTCGAAAAAAAAAAGATTTTTTAAGAATTCTCTTTTAAAGGTAATTTTGTAAGAAAAATTACCAATTGTAAAGTCAAACTCATCTTCTTTTTGAACTACACTCCAGTTAGAAGTATTTGCTTTTTATATTTGGGATTCCTCAAAACCTTATTTTTAATTTTTTTTTAAAGTAAATATTAATATTTTTTAGAAATTCTTAGCTTTTTAAAAAAAAATTAATTCAACTGAAGTATATAGGTGCTCTCGAGAAATTATATTCGCAAAATTACTTTCTAATATAATTTACTCCCGAAGGTCTTTCAGAAAGACATAATAATCGAAACTTGGGACACTTAAATTATGTTTCAAAATTACATTTTTCACAATACAAATAGTAGTTTACAATATCAGTTTGTCCTTGCAAAATAATATGGGCGGTAGTAAAATTTTCCATTTGCATTTTTAGTCACGTAAGTACAAAACGAAACATGTAACAGTAAGAAAATTACTCGCAATCCATTGTTAAAAATTTCGTGAGAACTTTATAAGTTTCCTGCACGCGCAGAATTCCCTCTCTCACGCCAAAAATACGATCAAAATAGACATAATATAGTTTATAAAAAAATATTTATATTTATTTTATAACATTTTTTAATAAAAGTGTACCTGATACACCATCCGCTTAGGGAAGAATAATTAAAACTTTATTATTCTACAATCGTGTTATTTTAGTATTTAAATGTGATTGCTTATTATAACGTGGCACAGAGAAGCAACACGAAGGCTATTGACGACGGAATTTTGCCGTGATTGGCGATTAATTCTAGTAATTAGGAACCTCGACCTAGCGACGCGGACGCCAACAGAGCCGTAACATCCCTCTCCAAACTTCCACATCATGTCAACGAGAGAATTCGGGACCTCGATCAGATTTAACATTCATCAACCCTGCTACACTTCGGCTCTTTAATACAATCAGGGTTCAAACCCACAGTTCGAAGAAACGGCGGCTGCAAGTCCGTGACCATGACCACTGGACTACCGTGACTATTTCTAGAAACTTGAAATAAAAAAAGTTTTTTTAATTTTTTGAGAATATTTATGTAAATTTACATCTTGGCGTAATATTTTTTTTTCTTTTGAACCTTCACAGAGTTAAAATTTGGAAGTTATTTTTAATCCAAAAAAATAAAAGCATTATCAAACGCAGTTTTCATATGCATTGCTACGTATACTGAAAATTTAGAGCTTTCTCACATATAACTGCTGTAGCTTCTATTGCCACTTAAATAAATACGATTTTGTGTTTGTCGAGGAACACCACGTAACATTTATTGCTACTTTGGATCCAACTTTGTGAGTTAAAGTTGTAAGCTTTCAGAAGTAAATAAATATTTATTATCAGACAGCAAGATTAATTTCATATTATTTATCGCAGTCAAATACCAACTTCCTTTTAGAGGCCTTCCCCGCATTTCGCATTATTAATTTTTGGTAATGCGCCGATGAAGTCCGAGAGTGAAAGTCAGTACTTGAGAAAATCTATGGGAGTTTCTATACCAACCTTTAGTGAGTGAATGAGTGTTTATTCACATTGCACTTAGAAGCAACAAGACAGCTATAGGTGACGGACCTCGTAATTTTGAAAATTGGTCAAGTGAGGACAAAACATGATCTGGAAACCAACTCTCCCATTTTCCATATCATTCTAATGTGAGTCGAGGCTTCAAGTCCCCCTGTTGGTGTGGAAGTTCGGAGAATGAGACTCTAATTCGGCTGTCATTTTTGTCACTTGACCGAGGTCCAAAATTATGAGGTCCGTCGCCCCACCAGCCCTCTAGT
This sequence comes from Nephila pilipes, assembly GCA_019974015.1. NCBI lineage: Eukaryota > Metazoa > Arthropoda > Arachnida > Araneae > Nephilidae > Nephila > Nephila pilipes. The sequence goes on along the minus strand of BMAW01028754.1, from coordinate 84,020 downwards.
TGCTTCTAAGTGAGACGCCAATAACCAATCAATAAATCAAAAACTCTCGACTTGAAAATTTGATCATCGACAGATTTAACATCCCTAAACCTCACTAATCTATGGGTCATTAGTAACATCAAGATTCGAACACACGACTCGATGAAAATGGTACTAACTATGACCACGACTATTCGGTTCCCGCGTCCAAAGAATAATATATTCGGTTTTTGAGATGAATCAAATTTTGCAGAACCTAAAAAATATGCTACGACTTTAAGTGCGCACTGCCAATTGTTGTCACTCAAAATAAATATTTAAAAATGAGTCTTTTATTCTTACACAGTATTTAAAAATCGTTTACTTGCTCCCAGCAGATTCGAAAGAAACAAAGAATAGGCTCAAAGTGACATACTATACTGTATATTTTTATGAAATAGTTTAATATAAAATGATATCTTATATATATTAAAGGTTAATTTTATTTAAATTCTAGGTAACTCACGAAAGGTAAAAGTCATTCACATATTTCGAAATAAAAAGTACAATTGGTGTGTAATTTAACACAAATTTTTACAGACATAAGTGTTTGTATGGAATTTGAATAATTTAGTTTCATTATAGGAGAGGGGCTGATATCTTTATCTGATCGAGGTCCCAAATCCCCCTAAAAGTGTGGCGTGGAAATTTGGAGAGAGAGGTGCCAACTCAGGTGTCGTCCTCATCACTTGACTGAGATTCAAAGTTACGAGATCAGTCGCCAATAACCCTCGCGATTGTCCTCATTCCGGCGTTAATAAGCAATCACAATCACTATTCCAATAGTTTTTAAGTATCCATTTACATTAGTAAAATATTGAGAAGTGTACATTCATTAAATTCATTTGACTTCTTCAAGACTAATTTTATTTAATTTCTATTGAGGCAATATTTTATTACTTTTTTATTCATACAAATATTTGCATATCTTCTCTTTCCGCTGAATGAAACGTTTTTAACAAGAATCATTTTGATTAATGTATCAATATAACAAGTTTAAATAACATAGTAGTCACTTACCAAATCAAAGTAATGGTTTTGACGTCAGTTCCTGGGAAAAACATCCGACATTTAGCAATGTTGTCGGAAATATTTTCAATTCAGGAAAAATGACAGAATTCTCTTAAATCCAAGTTTCCATAGGCAAATCACGCGACTGATCGCCCTCTAAGGCGTCTGCGTAGATTGCCACGATTATTTCCAATTCTCGTTAACGGCGATGTCTTGTGTGATGCATGTCGCGCGTGGTATCCGAATCGAGACAGAAGTTCGTCAGGTTGATTGAAATATTGCCATGGCATATCACCCAAGATGGAAATATGCTGGCACTTGAGAAAATGCTATGACGCGATACTCACTAGAACTTTTCAAACCCATCGACCTTGACTTCAATTATTTCAGTCTACCACGCATTTTAATTGTATTACGATTGACACTGATAAAAAAATAAGAGATAGCAAAAGTTTTCTTCAATGAGCACTTCCTTACAAACAAAAAGCAACACATTTTTGTCCAGCGAAGGTTACGTCATGATAAAGTTCATAATTTCCATCGCATTACTCTCTGGGATTACAATATAAGTTCAAATGCATTTTTTAATATTTATTCAGATGCTTGTAGTATGAATATTGCCGAACTATAAAGACTTAAGGTGCCACATTTTAGAAACGTAAGTTGTACCCCAAATTAATGGGACTATTTTCAGAAACGAATATAAATTATTAAATCCAATAAAATTTATTATTTCATCTACAAAAGTTCTTAAAAAAAGAAAGAAAAGATAAAAAAAATTGTATTTGCTAATTTCATTTTAACACGCGAAGACAGCGTTTTTTTATCTCCTTATTATGTTGAGATCTCAAAAAAATAAAATTATTCGAAATAAATATTAATTATCGTAAAGTAAGCGCACTTCTGAGCCCCAAGCTCTACAGAAGCAATAACAATGAATGATAAACTTACCTTCTTCAAATTCCTAATGTATACTTATTTTCACAAGTAAAACATTATTAAGTACAAAAACGTAACCAATTGTAACAAGAACAAAAAACAGATATTCTACCATAAAAACAATTTATTAAATTAAATATTAAACTAAGAACAAACGATAAATTATTAAAGTAGTCAATATTTTTCTGTTCTGATATTAAAATAAAAGAAGACGATAAAATATCAAATGAAATATGTCTTAACAATGTTAATATACCTTAATCAAACTAAGTGTAACTATTGTAATCATAATGTTATTATGATGTCAATCTCCTGAATCTAACACCATGCATCCTTCATTTTATGACTACGCATTTTTGACGTCATTTCTTCAAAACAATAACGTGTTATCATTCGTTAATATTAATGCAGGAACAATATTCTATCGGAAAAAGTGTTCAAGGTCCTATTCTTCAACATTACGCGAAGACAGCCTTAAAATAATAATATTTTTCATTTTTTGTTAAAATAATTTATACTAGCCCAGATAATAATTAAAATAATTCATTCATATTAAACCTGTGATTGAATTTTTCGGATAGTTTTGATACAGTAAAGATTTGTATTTTAATGTTATCTTTCGGCCAAAAGATATGGGCCAATTTTAAGTCGAAGTTTGGTTTTTCTTAGTAAATAGATGCGTCGTATGGCACAAGAAAGAAAAGCTCTCTCTCTCGATAAATTTTTAGAAAATCAATCATTAAAACAAAATAAAGGACAGCAATAGAAAAACTAAATTTCAAATTCTCGTAATTTTGGAACGGTTTGTGGAAAAGTGTGAATTTCTTATCTGCAAACTTTACTCTTAGAAATTCAATAATTTGACACATTAAAAAGTGATAGTGAACACATTCAGCCATGGATTCATCTGACTGATTGGTTATTTTCTCAGACCCAAGGTTTAATCTAGAGATAATTAAAAATGGTGTCGCTAAAACGACTCACACAAAATATGAGGAATCTACTTAATCGTACAATGAAAGAAAATCATGCGACCTACAATGCATTCCTGCTCGTAGACGATAATTAATGTGTACTTTCCCGCCAAAATGAAGCCTTAATTACAGAGTTTAACTAATCCATATCAAAATCATCCACAAAGCAAGATTCAGAACAAATACTTAAAAAACAGCACAATAACAATAACTTAAGCAACTGTTCAATAAACGAAAATCCTGTGACCTTCAAAGAATTCCTGCAGTTTTCAACATAGACGGCAATTAATGTACAAACATTCTAGCCAAAATAAAGCCCTAATTACAGAGCTTAAGTGTTTCATATAAAAAAGCATCTACAATAACAAAACTCAGAAACCCACTTTGCTCGCGATACCCTAGAGGTTATGGTTGCGGATTCGCGGCCAGCGTTGTTTCCATCGAGTCGTAGGTTGGAGCCCTGAAGCCACTAAAGACTTGTCGGGTAGCGTGGCTGATGCATGTTGAATCTGGTAGAGGTCGGAAGTCCTCCCAATGGTGTAGTGTGGAAGTTCGGAAAAAGATGTGTTAGCTAAGGTGGCACCCTCGTCGCTTGATCGAGGTTTAAAATACGAGGTCTGTTGCCAATTGCCCTCGTATCGTTTCAAATTACGACGTTTATAAACAATAATCACAGAATAACTACTTACTAATTGCACAATAACAACTCATAAGAAACTACTTGAAATAACTGTACAGAGAAGGACAATTCTGTGACCTACAATGGACATGTAAACATAGACGGCGATGAATATGCAGTCCTCTGATACCTAAGGAAGCACGAAATATGAACCAGACTTCTACCATAACATTGGCTGATTGTGGCTAAGTTCTGACTTATCACTCAACATCTGAAGAAAGCACTAATAACAGACCTTAACTGCTCAATAACACTCCCAGCAGCAAGATTCGAAATAAATCACTACAAGAAAAAAAAATTTACCCTGAAAACTTAAGAGTCTACATCAATCGTCGAAATTTTCCAGATACTCCATACATACTAAGGTATACTGATAACTATGTAGCATTTTACGAGCCTTTTTAAACTCGGCATAGCCCCGCATATTTACTGTTCCACAGGAATTTCTTTACCATCCAAAAGGACCTGATTTAACAACTGTTATTTGAGACTATCTGATGTATACTTTCATATGTTATCCATAGATACATATGACAATAAAAATATTAAAAAGTTAAATTCACTTGAATTTAAAGGAAAATTGTTGCTTTTATTCACTGAAGAAGGTATTTGACAAGATTTTTATAGGATTGGTCTTTGAATTCGAGCCAATTTATCATAGGTCCAGTATGACTCAAATAAAAAGTTAGAAGGGTTCACAATGAAGATTTTTTATTAATTAATTTAACCATTAACGATGCCGGGTTTAATTGCTTGAATTCTGTCCAAATAATTAACGCAATAACATATCTATTAGCAGTTCAGAACTTTTCGTTATTTAACTAATTTTTGTTAAACTGCTATGTCGAGGAACAAAATTTTAGACAGATGTTTTCCCGAATAAACAAATTTTAAGCAGTTTTTACGGTTAGATTTTTCAATAATTACTGACTAATTTTTACAGCTATTAAAATATTGTATGATTTAACAAACTTCGCTCTCGAATGCCTCTTACTAGGTTTGGAATAGTTACAATAATTTTTATCAGAATGTTTAATTTTAATTACAGCATTTGACTAATGACTTTCGCATTCGAATAAACTGTAATTATAACTACTTATAAGTAATTAACAATGACTCGGGATTAAAAGAAAATCACACAAATATAAAAAAAATTTACTGGAAGGTATTTCAGGAAATCCTCGCATACATAATTGTAAAATTCGAACCATTCGTAATCGAACTAATATCGGTTTGACCTATATGTAATAAATCAAATCAGTTATTAAAAGATCTAAATGTTACTTTTGATTGATTGATTGTTCTATACCGTCCTAGTTAGTGTGAAAATGTAAGCTATCGACCATTAAACCTTATAGTTTATCCAAACTTTACAATATGCGCTTACATTTTACTAAAGAACCCAACACCTGTACCCGAGAATAACTATTAAAATATATTTTAAATATACTTTTAAAAAAATAGATAATTTGTAGAGAAATAATAAAAAAAATTTTCGACAGCTTGAATAGTTGAAGTTACTATAGTTCTCTTTTATATTATTATGCATAATACTTGTATTGAGGATTTTATGAAATGTATACAATATTGAGCATTCTATGTCAGACACAAAATTTCGAGAATTCCATTACAGCCACAAAATGTCGATAATTCTATAACAGACTCAGGTTCTATAAAAGCCATAAGATAATTTAAGATGATATATGTAGAATATAATTATCATCCTTAAATTATTATGTTTTCACTTCGGCTGCAAAAGTTTCGATTAAAGACAGAAAGAAACTGACGATGGCTGCTCGAATACAAAAGTATGCAGTTTAGAGATTGGAATTGACAATTTATTGTAGTTTAAAACAATGTATACTGATGCAAGTTACATGTAATTCTTAAGAATCTTAAATTCTTTCAGAGGTAAGTCCCATTTCACCTCAATTAGCCTCAAAATGACAAGATTCGTCTTTAATAACTCGTTGTGTTACTCTAGTTCAGGGTTGATCTAATTAAACCGAGTCATTTTTTAAAAAGTTAGTACGCGATTGTGAATTTAAAATTAATTATGAAATAATCATTTTTTATTAAATACACATTAATAGATATTGGGTAGCTATGAAGAATTTTGTTAAATATCTTTCGGAAATGAAAAAATAAGAATGAGTCATCGATGTGTACAATAAAATTATTGTACCGAGGATCAGACTTATTATTCTATTTTTATAAGCATCTTCATCGGTTTATTTCGCCATTAAATTTAATTTCTTGTATTTGAAAAGTTTAGCTCTTCGTCAGAAGAAAATACTGCCAAATTTCATTTGAATTCAGCAATTCAATTATTGATTTTAGATTTTTTTCTGCCATTCGTTTTTGTAAAAAATTCATAGTCCTCTCTGTAAAATATTACTTAATTCAAAAACATTTTTGCAATAATATATAACAAAAAAGTCTTAAATATTTAAATTACAGAAATATTTATGAATAACGATTTTATGTAATAAAATGTTGTAAATCTTCCAATAATTATGATATCATATTATGCACCGAATACATCGTTGGAATGAACTTTAGTACAAAATTTTAATAGTTTAAGTTTACATTTTTTCAAAATATATTATTTCTGAAGAATTAACTAAATCTTGATGGAAAATTTACGGGAAAATTGCAGCTTTAAAACCAGAAAATTATATCTATTTGCAATATTAAATATTTCTTACCAATAAACAGTAATGTGTTATTAAAAATAACTAATTTCATTTGCAATGATCTTTTTCAGAATTGCATTTATTCTCCTGAAAATCAACAAAATGTTTCGTAATCTAACAGTTTTACAAAATACTTTTATGCGTTGAACACATTCATTTTGCAACTATTTATAATAAAATAAGCGTTTGATTTATACTTGAAAACATTTTTTACGATGAAATTAAAATTCCGAATTTTCCGTACAGTTTCAGTTCTCAATATTTACCCAATAAATTTTCGAGTTTTACAGTATTGTATATAGAGTTAGATACGTTTATTTTTTATAATCGCTCCATTGTTAAAGTAATCACTTGTTACTTTGTAGAAATTTTTAAAAAGGATAAATAATATTCTTAATATAATAAGAGAACTCTAGATTTGAATAATATTAATTTTTTTCGCTGATAAATGCTACACTAGAATTGAATGATGAATTACCAACAATAGCTCAGTATCAATTTTTAAGTAAATATTGGTAGCATATCACAATATTTTATACAAAAACTTCTCACGCAAGATGTTTGAAATCATTTTCCATTTATTTCTAATTTTTAAAAATACTGAAAAGTTTTTAATGAAGATGTTGCTTAAAGAGATAAGTACCACAACTGAAAACGTTAAAAAATTCATCACAATGAACAAACATGAATAGCATTTGATCAATATATGTTTAAAAAATAAGTTATAAAATGTACCGCAAAATATGTTGAACTAATACTTAAAAACAATATGTATTTAAGCAAAATATATATATAGTAATTATAAAATCTGACACCATTTTATTTCACATGAACATAAATCCTCATCTTTTTGTTCTATTGTTTGTACAATCAAATAAATTCTTAATTTACGTATGGATATGTGGATTTATATTTGTTTTAGGCAGCATTGTTGTAACGAGTGATATCGGGAAATGGATATGAGATGTAATGTTATATCTATGTTAGAGAGAGAGAAATGGAATAACAGTAATTCAAAACCCCTCTCTTTTATAAGCTGTATACATGTACAATGAGACTTTTATGAATTACTTTCTAAATAAAGGCGTGTATTTGCATGCTCAATGACTAACAAAATTTCAAATGCGCCAACTAAAACATTTACGCATAAAAGAATTACAATATTCAAGATGATACTCATTATGTTGATGTTACTTATTCCACGCTCGGTCTAGTCAAAGGCTAGATCAAATTCACGAGACCAAAATTCCTCAACAAATCATGAACGAGATGAGGTGTAGTAAATGAGTTTTTTCTGTCAAACCGAAAACAGTTTCAAAGATGGTCGAAAGAGACCGGCGCAGATTTACAAATATGTTGCAGGTCAGAAAGATTTCTGCCTCTTTTCAAAAGTAGAACGCATAATGTGCCCAATAGCAATTTTACAAACGATGTTTTGGACCCCTCTATCTCCCGTTATAGTAAGGGCACCTCCAGGAGCTTGCCTGCAAAACTGTGAATGAGTCTAAGGGGTCTTCCAAAATTGCGTGGTTCAGATTTTTATTTTTGTATAGGTTGGAAGGAAGGAGAGAAATGTATTTGAACCTGATATATTAGATGCACTTTCCTTGGCCAGAATATCATGTAATCCTTCATGAGACGGAACCACCCATTAGAAGTAGATTTCATGTTGCTACGAAAGTATTTGAGGGTTTTAAGAATCAAAACCGAAGCTTTATTGCCTCTGTTCCATGAGCTACTCAAGATATAAAGAACACATGTTAAAGATAACCTTCTAAAGTCCTTACTAATGTACGAGGTCTGTTTATAAAACAGATGACAGATTCTCTAATTATTCACGAATAAATATTTATTGCTCTATAGATAGTAACGAAAGCTATGAGATTGCAAAGAAAAGTGTATTCATTTTCTTCAATTTGCTCAATTGAAGCTTGAGGAAACTTGTAGCAAGAGGGAAATGCAACATTCGATTTTAAATCGTTCTGATTATGTGACCAAAAATCGAAATGATGATGCCCTTTGTTATTATCCCTTTGTTTCACTTTTACACAATGTAAATTATCAATTAATCAATCATCATCAATGTAAATACTGTAACATAGAGAACATTGTTGTAGCATGCGTAATAGTGTGTTCCCATAAGTCGCAATGACATGTCGAACTGCTCTACATTGTGAAAGTAATAAATGAGAAGAAAAAAAAAGTAGCTGTTTTATAGTTGGAAATCTAAATATTCGTAATCTAATTTTTATAGATGGAAATCTATCTTTTTACAGTTTTACAGATAAACGAATCTTTTTTTGAATATTGAACTTTTATGTTAAAGGTATGTTTCAATTCATTCATGTATTCATAGGAAAATACAAGAGACAGCTTAAGAGTCATGATGTATATTTTTCAAGAATTAAAACAACTGCAGCCTAATTTTAGCTGCATCTTTGACCTAGAGAGAGGGATAATTGCAAATAATTTTTACTCCAAAATTAACATTACAGAGGTAAAATATTTGCAATAAATTATTTGCGAAACGTATATAAATAATGGGATGAGTGCCTTTTCTGAATTTAAATATTCCGTATATACGATTCTTTTCTATATATATAAAACTACATCATCATTGAAAATTATTTCAAACTAACAGAACATATTTCAGAGAAAATTTTTAAACAAGAAGTAAATTATATGCAAAATGGTTAAATTAGACTTAATAAGGAAATTTCGAGAAACGTCAGTGTCTGGTTTTCGAGGTCTATTGAAATCCATTTCCAAGGCATTTATTTGTCTGATACATTCTTATTTCTCTTACATAAATTGTTACAAAGTATATCGCAACTTTTTGAATTGTATCTAAAAACAATTTTTTGAGCGTCTTACATTGAATATTTTTTTCAACAGCACAACATTTTGAAATGGATCGAAGCATAATATTTTATTCTTTATTTGAGTCTAACCTTTTTGACATAATGGGAAGTTTAGTTAGTAACGGCTTATGATAATTGGAATAAGTGTATAATATAAGTTCTCGAATTAATCACCCATATATTAAATAAAAGTTATATCAGTATGAGAAGTTGAAAGGTATTGGTTTATAATTAGCAGCAAAACAAATATTTGACACACAAACTACATGTTATCCTTTAAATATAAAGTTACTGATGTTAACTAATTAACATATTCATTTCATATAAGGCGGATTAATTTTCTTTCCTAAAAACATATCAAAATCACCACTTGTTGTAATATGAAGATCTTCTATTCACCATGCATAAAATCATGTAAATTATATTCAATTCTTATAAATTTTGAACATTTATTTTGTATGTTTGTCGATTACGTTTTCCACTTACTAATATATAGGAATTCACTATTGATCTTTAGGTAACAAAAGCATAAAGTATTGCATTTGAATAATGTGAAAAAAAATTATCCAAAGAAATTAAATATTTTACTAAATGGTGCTAATAAATGTATATGAAGATTTAAAAGGAGAATAATTTTTAGGAAGATTTCTGAATAAAATGAACTCATTTATTGAAACAAAGCAATCATATTAACAGACCTGGCAATTAAAAACTGTACAATTTTGGATTTTTGTCGAAAATGGTATCACTAGCATTATTTCAATGGCAATATAGGCAATTTACTTATTCAAATTAAAACCATACTTTTCGAAGCCCAAATAAGAACTTACTGCACATTTAAGTTCGAATTCAAATAAGATTAAACAGTGCATATGCATTTTCAAAAACCCAATGTAGTAACTCCTGAAATGGAGCTACTTGACGAGAAAGAAAGACTACATTTTAAATGATTTTATTGAAGGCTTATAAAGAAGCATCTTGATTTTAAAACAACCGGAATTCATTTGATATCACGCAATCTCTGCTAACTGAAAAAAAGTTTCGGAACAATTTAAAAAAAAAGGTTTCAAAATAAGTAATCTAATGTACTCTAAATAATTTTCGAATCTAGGAGGCATGATGCCATACATTTGAAACTTTAATGAAGCGAATGTTCAAGTGATATATGACGTTAAATGCTATTCTTGTCACATTAAAACTGATCAAAACCAAAAAACTATGGACAGTAATCCGTTGTACAACTAAAATTACCTAAAAAGGGTTTTCGAAAATCGCAACTTTCTTGTACTCTTTCCTGTACGAAATGCAATTTATAACTTAAAACATTAAAAGTGAAAAGAGAATAGAACGATATTTTGAACAATTGATGAGAGCAAACCCATGAAGCAAGAAGGCGGTAAAACATTAAAATACAGTTACAACCAATTGAGTATTTTTTTTATATTCATTCTTCTGACACCGCAGAGTCATATGTAGTTCAATCAGTTTTATTTTTTAGTCCTGGTGAAAAAGAAGGATTTTTATTCATCCCATATCATTAATTTGACTCGCATAATGTATCTACAAATACCAAGACGTTTTCCATTTTCATTGATATTTAATTTTTTTTTTTTTCATTCTCAATAAATTGAAGATTATAGTGACTGAAAAACGTATTTTGTATCAAAAACGGTGATTAATTATTTCATCTTATTTTTATTAAAAAATTCTCCTAAAATTTAAATAATGTTTGTGCATTGATAATAAATGAAACATTCCTGGTGAGCTAATATTCGAATAGCAACTCCGAATTTTGTGATCATCTGCATATTTTATTTTCATTCTAATATATATATTCTAAGTTTTAAAAAAATATAAGTACCTTAAAGTATACATTTTTTCGTCTTAAAAATTATACTTTCAAGTACAGATATCCTTTTTTCGAGAATATGTAGAAGATATTGAAATCTCTTCACGCAATATGTTGTTACATTTAAGGCGAACAAAGGCATCAGCATGATGCTCTCTATTTCAACTTTCTGATATTTAGGTAAACAATTACTTTTCAGTTTATAGGCATACATCCTTTACGAATAACACTAAACTGAAATAAGTTTCCGAAAATGTAATTAATAAAAAAAAATTTCAATGATATGGTGTTATATTATTAAAGAAAAGTTTATCGCAAAATTCTCTGTTGATTATTTACAATAATATTTTGTATTAATATTTAATTCAACAAATGCCAAGTTAATTTTAATATTAACTTTTTCTCTTCAAAGTGATTTTACTCGTAGTATAAGATTTCTTCAAGTATATTTGCATCAGTAATTTTCGTTAACTAATTTTAGAATAATAAGTATGACGGAAATCAAACGAAGGTCGTTTTGATGAAAACAAAATGTGACGATAGAAACCTTAAACATGTGGAAACAATTTAAAGGGGAAATCAGCTTTAATATCCATATATCAATTAACTCAGAACGCAATTGTTACTTTCTGCTCTTCTGGGGAAAATTGAATGAAACCTTTTTGTGAATAAGAATTGTAAAATAAGTATTTTCTTAAGAAACTTCAAAATATTTAATTTGTTCCAATTTAGTTATAAGGATATTCATTTAATAAAATATCTTTTTGGAACTTCACTTATATTTTATAATGGAATTGAATTACTTTTTCTGCATACTTATATTATCTCAATAAATACTACTTATTGAATGGCGTAGAAAATCTCTCTGAATTAAAAAAAAATAGTTACAAACTGTAGCATGGTATTAATATAAAAAAGGTTCAAATGCTAAAAATATCATTAACAAAAGGTTCAAATGCTAAATATAACATTAACGTAAAATGAAAACTACAAGAAATGTTGCTTCAATTTCCTTATTTTCAATTTTTAACAAACACTTCTGAAACTACGATTATCTAAATATTGGTATAAAACCATGGATTTTTATAATTATATGCATAATTTTGTATCAATTAATTTAATGAAAAGTATTTTGCATTCATTTTTGTCTTAATTAAAACCGTAGTGCAATATGACACCCAAAATAATGTACGGTTATGTTTGTTAAAAAAATAACGTTAAACCATTTAAAATTCAACAATTTAATATATATTATGACTTATAAAGACAAAACACAAGCAATCTCCACACAAACCTGGTGTTTTTTGAAAACTTTTTCAAGGCTCCAATAATTATTAATAATTTTAATAAATTATATCAAATGATAATATTCACTTACATGAAAAAGGATTCAAATAACAATTGAAATAGTTAACTATCTTCAGGAACCATAACAATTTTATTACTTATTGGCTCCTGATACTCATATATCAGGTTGAATTTATAACTTAAAGGAGTGTTTGGAGTACTTTATTTGGAGTACGAAATAATTAAACCTTCATTCGAGATTGTATGTTACATATTAATGCATTTTTTAGAACTGCTTCAAGTATTAGTTATCCTTTTCAAAAAAAAATAAATAAATAAATAAGTGCCTCGGCTATATAATGAAGTTATAAATACCTATTAATATTTTTGTGATACGATTATCTTATCGGAAATAAAAAAAAATGATCAAAATATACTTTAAACAATATTTAATTTCCCTCTATAACAGTCATCCGAAAAATTGAAATTTTGAGTGTTAACATATCTTTCGAGTTTTTTTTCCCCCTCCGGTTTTGTTTATTTCGAAAATATTTACTAACTTTTAATATTTTAAACTTCGAAAAAAGAATTACTAAAAAACTACACATAATATACTTTGGAATATTAACAAATTTGTTCTCAAATACAGGAAAAAATTAGTCAAAACTAATTTACCCAATAATATATATATATACTTTTAAAAAACTAGTATAAAGAAGCTAAATTTAATTTTTTCAAGAAATATCATGAAAATTCATTTTTATGCCTCAAAAAATTTAATAAAACTTACATTTATTTATTTTCAAATACATATACTATGCTGCTCGTAGAAAAAGAACAAACTGTAGAAATTTTCTTTTACAAAAAGTGAACTAAAAAACCATATGCTTATAACAAAAAATATTGATAACTTAATCAGAAGAAAATATGAATCCTTTGAACAAATTTATAAGAAACGAATGAAATTTAATTAAAGCAAATTCTGCGTATGAAAAATAAAATTTTGTTTTATCATTAAAAATTATATATATTTGAAATAATATATAATTAATCATATCAGTTAATTATTAATACCCAGAAATGATAAAAAGAAAAATTGAGATCTAAAATTAAAAGAAAATATAAAAACCGAACATAAAAATATGCATCGAAATATATTTTATTAAATGTGTGTGTTATTTTATTAAAATCAAATTAAAATTGTAATTTTAATGTTCTTATTTTGAAAAAAAAAATTATTTAATATGAAGAAAAATTTACTTATGAACATATTTCTCCCTTAAAAAGAGAACTTACTAAAATCTTACCAGCTAAGAGGAAGGAGAAAAAAACCAAACGATTTTTCAAAAAAAGATGAACATGTAAATGATCGGGAGAAAGAAAGAAACTTACTGTAGAGGAGAGGTGTCAGGATGCTGCTGCTGTGTGGAAGCGATGGAGCTTTATCAAATGGTCATAGAGAGAACCAATCGTGACCTTTGACGAAAAGCCAAATCAATCAGCACGTGCGTAATTTCCCTCTTCTTTTCCCTTCTTTTCTTTTCCTTTCGTGTTCTGTCAGGACAGACAAAAAAAAAGGAAAATATTACTTTCGTTTGATTTAATTTAAATGCACGCGCGATCATGTCTATGTTGTTGATTTCAAAAACGCAATTGATAGAAAAATTTCATTTTAAAAATGCAAAATCCTTCCTATAGAGTTAAGAATAATATCAACTCTATCATCAAAAATTGAAAAGTTAATGTAATTAATAAAAACTATTCATTTTAGCTTATTAAAACTAAATGCTATATTTGTTTGTGCTTTTTCAATTTTAGAAAAATGGAATAAAATAACCGTTTAGTAGAATACATAACAAATATCTACTTCAGATAATCGAAATGATTACAGCGAGGAAATTAAAATGTGTACGACTCAAAATAAAAGTTGCTTAAGAACATCAAGTAGTAAAATTGTATATTAATCCAATGTTTTTGCTTTGATTAAATTATTTCAATTAGTATAGTATAAGAAAATATTCGTAACTAATACAGAAAGACGTTCTGATCTTAACAACCAGAAAGAATTTCTAAAACTATTTTTTCTTTAATCAAGACTACTTTTAATTTAATTTTTCTAATTTTAGCAATTAAAACAGTCGTATAATACATAAGCATAATACAAAATTTAAAACATTTAATTCAAGAATTTATTTAGCTTCGAAAGAAATAACTTGTTGAAAGCGTATGTATCGAAAAATGAGTTAAATTCAGGAAATATATTATAAATATGAATCAATGAACACTGTTGTTTTTCATACTTTTCATGGAAATCTTTCATTCTAACCAATTTTGAATATGGTTTATTTTCGACATTTGAACTCAATCTTATATCAGAAGTATGTATTATTTATATCGGTGATTTTATGAGTTTAGAAGATATTCTTAAAAAATGCTGAAAATCATTTATTTGATATCACTTTTAATTCTAAGGATAATTTTAAGAATTTAAAACTTCTGCATTATTAAATTACTAATAAATTACACAACATTAAATAAACTAAGATATATATTTTTTTCAAATTAAATATCTTCACCTTTTGCAACAAATTTCAAGAATAAAAGTACAGAACTCGCTATTCTTAAGGAGCTTTATGCCTGTCAAAACCGGTAAATTTAGGTCTTTCCGCTCTTCAAGATATTTTCCAGGCTACTGCACAGAAAATCAATTCAAATAACACAAGCAAAATTTTAACAACATATATTTAAGGGGACTTAATGCCATTGCACCTTCAAAATTTCGATGTTTCAAATTTATTTTCAAAAAATAGTGTGGAATGTTAGGAGCTTTTTAAAGTAAACCACGTCAAATTCCGACAATTATTACGCCATGTGCAGTAAAAAAAGTAATTGTTAAAAGCTACTTTTTCCATTAAATGCAATGTAAACAAATCGCTTTTTCTCAGTTTCGTATTTTCACACTTTCACACAGGATTAAAAAAACGGTTTTCCATGTAGAGTTTTAAAATTTTACAAGGGTGTTGTACTTATAGATCTTTATTCTGTGAACTTTATTTTTGTTAATGGGATTATCAGATTTTATTTTATAGCGTGATAGATAAAATAAAAAAGGTTACTAGTTCCAAATTTTGTGACATATTTAAATTTTTCAGTTTTTTTAAATGTGAAGTATATTTAAAATTTGAGGTTTACGGAATAATGGCATTATTTAGCTTTAATTTGGTACAAGAATGACGGTTCTACTGTATCTTGTGTTTCAAATGTTATCTTGTGGGTAACAGAAGGTAAGCTAATACATTTTTTAAATTTTTGTTCGCATATTTCATGTTGTTTAAGAAAGTATATTGATTTAATAGCAAACCTTGATCCAATACTTTAAACTATACATTTTATTACACAAACTGGCAAAGTATTGTTAAAATGAGCAACATGAGCAAAAATTGTTAAAGTGATATTAAAATGAGCAAAAATTGTTGATTTATGATGAATCGAAAAAAGTGTGTCAAAATGTTCTACTTTTGATTTCGAAAAGTAGTAAGTCCCCTTAAAAAGGAAAACAGAGAATAAATATGATTGGAACAACTTTTATGAAATTAATCGTTAGTAAAGCTACTTAAAATGAATTTTTGTCACGTAGTATTATTTTGGAACCCTATTAAACGTAGGGAATAGCACATGAATATCAAATTTTGGAAAAAAAAGTATCACATTTTAAGAAAACATCCAAAATATGTATTTGATGCATAAACCATGAATATGTTGTTTGCGCTTAAAATAGTGCCTGTTTAGTTGTTATTTCTGTATAATTAACTTAATGACACAACAGTCAACTAAATAACGTCACAGTGGATGGCGTTATCTAATATAATAAATTAGACTTAATAATTGCTTTCTGAAAATGTCGTCTGGTAAATTAATTTTACATTTTTCATAGAATTACTATTAATTATTTTTCGTTTGAAAAAAATCGTTTGCTATATTTTTCTGCTTTTATAATTGTATTTTGAAAACTTTTTTTTGCTTCCCGCCGCATAAAATTATTTAGATTTATCGCTAAGTTCTAAGTATTCTTATTTTAAATTCAAATTCTCATGAAATTCATGGGACATCATTGTTTTAATATGTGCCTTAAACTCGTTTATATATCCGGAGCACCTTTAATACAGTTTTTGCTTCAATTAATTATAAAATAATTCGATTCACTCAATTATCTGCAACATTTTTACCGCTTTGTTACCATAGAAACCCAGTCGAAGAAAGAAGTAGTCACGTGATTAAACAGTTGAAAATTTGAGTGATGACACATTTGTGAAAAGCTTTTAAGCGGCTGACCAATCTCCAAAACGTTTCCGAATTCAAACCATTATATGAAAAAAAGAGTTTAAAAATAAAAACTAAACAACTCATAAAATGCATAAAATTAATATTTAAGTGATTGGTAAAAAAATTTCAAATCAATTAAAATTAAAAGATTTGGAACAATTATATTCGTGAAAGAGTTTTGTCAAGGGGTCATAGAATTCGTATTAAGATTTCAGATTAATTTAAATATTTATCTATTTAAAAAACTAAAGTCCTGTAAGACGACACTAAATAATCAAACTAATATTGAAAATACTTATTCTATTATAAAATTATTCTACATGAAGGTGATTCTTCGTTTAGGTTGAAAACACTATGGTTTTTATATATATTAACTCACGTATAGAAACATATACACACAAATCCGTTCTTTTTCTAAAATTCAGGAATCTTGACTGAATTTTAAACATTATTTTTAAGATAATATATTATAAAATTTGATTTTTCTCTTCTCCTTCATAAATGTGAATTTCAGCTTTCGACTACCGAACATAATATGAATCCTATAGAATTTCTACTTTCCTACTCAAGTTTAGACTATTTTATCTATTTAAATACAAGAAAGTGCATCGGAAAGCAAAATCTGATGAAGGATTCTGAGGAATTAAATTTTTTCTCTAATTCTTAAAAAATATTAAATCTATTTTAACCATTTGTGGTTTTTTTTCAATATTTTAAAATATTTCTCAAAATCCAGGTATATAACAATACCACAATATTGAAACGAAAGTTGCGTGCGTGTGTTTGTTAAAGTAAACAGCATTAAAATTAATATCTTTAAGGATCCCGTCTGCCATTTATTTTGAATTCGTAAGCATAATGTTTATCCTGTAGAATTTCTGCGTCGTTTCAAAGATAGACTATTACATTTATTAAAATGCAACAAGGTGGCTACTAAAAGAGTAAAAACCGGAAAAGTTTCTATGCGGTTTTTTCTTTTAAAAGCTGGCAGAAGAATCAAAAAAAAAAAAAAAAAAAAAAATAAAATCTTCTTGGAAATTGAAAAAAAGTTGATACGAGTATTTTCCAAGAAATATAAAGTATCCGATTCTTAAAAATCTAAAAAGTAATGTATAAATTCGTATACGCACAGCAAACACTATTTTTTGAGTAGAAGCCTTCCTAAACAATGTACTTTGCCAGCCGAAGAATGAATTTCCTTATAACATACCTTAGTCAAAAAAAATTCCAGCTGCCCATTTGGCCTATTATTTGAAGGCGGTTGGAAACCTTTTTCATTCCGTAAATAACTTTAGGGAAAAAAGATATAAATATGTTATCCAAATCAGGGTTGTGAAAGGGGTGGTTGATGAGGTCCCAATTGAATGAATACAAAAGTTACTTTTTGTGTGTAGCATAGGCTGTTTGAGGATGTCCATTGCTATGCAACAAACACACTCTTTTCGTCTCCATTCCCCTACTTTTGTTCCATCCCTCCGTAATTTTTCTAAGGTTCCTCTCTGCCGCTCGTCATTAATTGCTTAGTGAGACGGGTTCAACTCGAAATAAAATTCTTCATTCTTTAAAATTTAATTTATTACTACACGACGTCACAGAACAGCACAAGAAGACGGATATTACAGAACACATAAGACATTTTGAACAGTTAAGGTAAACATATCACACACGCTCAACACAAGAGCTTCGAAGAAAAAAACATCACAGTTCTGCTACTATCCGCCACACCCAACGTTCCCCTCTGGTCCCAACGGATAGGATAGCGCCAATCTTCGGAACTCGTTTCTTCCAGTCAAAACCGGTTACGACCGTATCACAGCAGTATCGAGAGGCGACTCTGTCTTGCCATCTATATTAGGAATGGTTAATTACGTGATTGAAGTCTTTACATTAGCAATGGTGACAAAATTCAAGAAGAATCTCTTTACAGTCCCAAAAGACATAAGCCAGGTATTTTCGAGCCAAACAACGGTTTGGCCCGAAATCTCATTTCAATAACACCACTACAACGAATGTTTGCAATAGATTGAGACAAACGAGTGTGCATTCCACTCCCACGATTTTGATCTTGAACTCAGTGCAGCAAAATTTAATTGGAAAAATTATCTTCGAGCGTCAGAATCTCTGTACTCTTACTTTCTGAACACACCTCGTAAATGCAGAACGAGTTAAAGCTTCCTTATTTTTGATTTCCTCATTTTTAAAGTTCAATAATCCAGATCGAAACATAAACTATTTTTTCATGTTGACCTACTTTTAAATATTAGTTTGAATAGTTTTCGATTATCCCCAAATCAACTTCTAAAGAAAGAATGATTTAGTAAACGAAATAGCAAAGAGTTATATAAATTAAAACAGGCGAAGCTTACAGTTAATTAATTAAAAAGAAATTTTTAATCATTAATTATTTTTAAAATTTAAAATTTTTTTCTATAAAAATTTTTATTTCTAAAATGACAGTCACTGATAATTTTAACGAAGCTGCAACTAATTGTAAAATGTTTCATTACCCTTTACAGTAAGTAAAATTTAAAAAAACTATTATAAAAATTATACATGCAATGTTCAGCAAGAGATGGAAATCCGTCTAAACTTTACATGAATCGAATCAAACAATAATGTCAAAATATATATTTAAACAAATAAATATTGAATAATGTATTTTTACTACACAAAATTTAACAACTTATACAACATTATTTTAATAAGATAAAAATGCATAATGCTGATTATTATTGGAATGAAATAGAATGTAAGAAAAATAAACTTAATCAAACAAAGATAAAAGTTAATTTCAAAGATGAGGTTCTTATAAGGAGAATCGAAGGTAAAAATGTTATAAGCTCATAATATGAAAAATTATATTTATCATGAAAAGAAATTATCAATAAATTTAAAAACGCCAAAGAAAATTATTGCTATTATATTGAACAGAATTGTCCTTGAGTATCGTTGAAATAAATTTGTTGTTACAAAAAAATAAATAAAGGTTTACTGAAAATAACATTCAAGTGCGATGCCTTTTTTTATGTAAAGCATGCTTAACGAATTGAATATTTTATTTAAAAAAAAAAATTTGGAAAACATGTTTATCTCACTGAATATTTTATTCGAAAAAATTTGTCCATAAAGAATCGTTAATGAGTATTGTAAAATGTTGCCGTTTTACATGTCAGTAAAAGTCCCCTAGATTTGTATAACATGACCAAATAACTCATCATGGAACCGATAGAAGTAATATGAGGTTTAGTGTAACAAGAGAATCAAAACAATCTTAACAGGAAAAAAAATCTTAACGGGAAATCAATCTTAACAGCAGGAGAATCAAAAGTTCTAGTCTTGATTTTGCCAAAAATCATTGTGGGGGATAATGAACATCTGTTGTGCATTAAATATAAACATACCTCAAAATACTGACGTATAATAACACTTGGAAGCTAAGCGAGAGATATAAGATTATGTACTCTTTCCTTTAACTACTCACGTGGTTGAAAAGAAACGTGTTCGTCGCGTTGCTTTCGCGTTTCACTAATTAATCCAAATCAAATCAAATATCGTTTGTCATGCAAAACCATAAAAACGATTTTGAACTTTTCAAGATAAGGTCATAACCATAAATTAGTCAAAGAGAATCATTTATGTATATCAAGAAATGGTGGATGTATCCGGGATATAATTACCAATTGACTATTAGGTATTTTAAGTGTCATTCTTGACGATTCTTAACTGCTGGGATGTGTAATAAAGTAAGTTTATCAAATAAATCAATTTGCTTTGATTGCTTTGGGTACTTGAAACATACGTGGGGAGATTTGAAGCAGTCAAAACAAATAAGAAATGAAAACACCACACAAACTATGGAAGTAAAAGCTTATCTTTTTCTAACAATTAATCGTACTACGTGTTAGGGAGGACAAAGATTCAATGCCGAGAATTATCTAAAACCAAAAATACGAAATAAAAACTTTTTAATTCTGTTGTTGCACTATCAGGAAGCAGTCTGAGCTCAATGTTCTAGTATGTATTTATAGTCCAAACAAGCATCATTTATACGTACTAGCAGGGCCGTCAAAAACAAAAGCGGATTCGTTGTAAAGTTCACTCACGGAAACTTTGGCAACAAATTTCGCACAATAAAGTAATTTATTTCATTTTGCCATTTGTAACATTGTACAAATTGAAATAGTGAGGAGCTTTTGATTGAATAATTATTTAATTAATGTTGTAATGAGAAGCAACACGAGGGTTATTGACGATAGATTTCGTAATTTTCAGAGCCATAATGAAGTAACGAGAGCGACACATGAGCTGACACCTCCCTCTCAAAACTTCCATATCATGTCAATGGGAGAGCTTAATAACTCGAACAGATTTAACATGCACTAGTCCATCTACACGACGGGTCTTTAGTGGCATCAGGGCTCGAATCCATGCGTCGACGAAAACAATGTCGGCCGCGAATCTGCGATCATGACCTTTAGACTACCGTGTTTACATAGAAAGAAGTACATGAAGTAACAATAATATAATAATAAATAATTATACATACAATCAAATTGTTGTATTATTATGAGACTGCAGATAATTATTGAATAGATACATTAGCAACCTGGTTATATTTTCAAAAGGCAGGCAATTTTTACAAAATATCTTAAATTCAAGTATACAGAAAGTACGTTTTCCTTTGTCTCGATGATACATTTATTTCTAGTTATACTATTCCGTAAAGTGTTTGGCAATGTACTACATTAAGCATTTATCTTCTTTTTAAATATGAATATTTTATTTATTATGATATCTCGCGATATAAAAACGTATAATGTGTGATCTGCCGTCGCAACGCACGTACGGTGAAACACATGGTAACTTCTTTTCTCAAAAGATATTTGAAAGCGTATTGTTTGACTAAAAGTATATTCAACCTTACTTTGGATGAGTCAATGTGTGATTTTGAGCTATTCACCATTTTCCCTTCACTAACCTCGAGGACCTTTTGGTAATTTGAATTGCAATAAGTTACAATGCCTATTCTACCAAATAAAACAGGATTAAGATAAATTAGATTTTGATTAGAGGTGTACTGAATTGAATTACTGATGGACATATACAAGAAACTGAATTGAAAGGAAAGAAAAGGGAGGTAGACGAAAACGAAAAGCTGAAAAAATTTGTAAATCGGATTGAATGAACGTAATTAATCGTATGGACTGAAGTTCACAGAACTATTCCTAGTTAGAGTAATAAGAGTTGAACCCGAAATAATCAAGAAGTGCGTGACTCGTAGCGAGTGAATTGGAAAGATAAGACATTATTATCAGAATATAAATTAGGATTAACTGAGTGAGTGAACTATCTTGCATATTCTGTGTTGGTAAATAATAAACTGTGTTGCCTTTCTCTCGCGTATCTTCATTTGGAGTTTTGAGCTTATTGATTATTTAACTTCGATTTTAAAATATGAAATCTGCGCGATTTGGTTGATAATATTGATATGTATATAAATTTTGATTTTTTTTAAAAAAAGAAAGAAAGGGAAATCATTTTGATTTTATAAAATTATTCAGCCTTACGCGCGTGCACCTCAAAGAACCTTTCAGGCCGGCTCTTATATTTATAATCAGGCCCGTTCCTGGTGGGTATGCCCCGCCCTCAGATGGTGAAATATAGAGGTGCCAAGTTTGGTCATTATTCTGAAAAGTGTAATTTAACTGTGTAAGGATAAATACATTATCCTTCATTTTTGTCCAATATAACAGAAGCATCACAGACTAACTTATAATTACATATTATTATCATTTTTATAATAAAAACCTTCCTTTAATTTAAATAAATTTCCTTTTAATTCTACCTGATTGTCGAAAACACCGTTATAAGTTACAGGTTACCTCTCTTCTTTGTTGTATTGCAAATACATAATTAAGTTCTTTAATTCATCAGTGAAGGTTTTGATGGCATCTGCGTTTATCAGAAACTATATAATATGGTCCAACAGAACCTTGCATTGGTAAATTTAAGAATTTGGCCCGTCTTGTTTAGTTTGAGTAACTTTAAGAATAACTTTTATTTTAAAGAACATTAGATTTTTTTTGTTTTTATTGTTTATTTTTGTATTTCAAACACCTCTTGTTTGCTTTGTGTAACTTTAAAAATAATGCTTCATTTTTTTAAACTTAGTTGTAAAATTATTTTATTATTTTAAATCTAATATATTTTATAAACTTTGTTTCCAATGTTTATTTTGTTGTATTACAAACACTCTTATTCATTTTGCTTATTATCAATCACTAAATTTTTGTGCACATAATATATTTTATGTATTTTAAAATTTCATAAAAAAAAAAAAAAAACTAGGCGAGTCAACTTTCTAGCCGAAAAAAAAACCTGGAACTGAACATCCCACTATGATACTTAAAGTGTAGGATATATATATATATATATATATATATATATATATATATATATATATAAACTTGTTTTATATTGTATCCGTATGTATGGTACATAGGAAAGGCATATGAGTTAATATGATCGTGAATAATTGTTTATATTCAAACAATTTAATTTGTTTAGAATTGCAAACTTCTTTGTTAGATATTTCTTCCAAATATATAGTCAATTATGCAACCGTTTCTTTTATTTGTAGAGTTAAAAATAAATTCGGCTTTTTTTTTTTATTGTACTATAACACGTAAAATTCAGAGATAAATAGACAAATAAAAAAAAATTAATGTATATACATTCTTAAAAATAAAAAAAGAAGAAGAAGAAGAACTTCATCTTTTACATCCTAACAGTAAGAATTTGCCAAGCGTGGGTTCTTATGTTAATCTAAGAATTGAATGTCAACCATTGATATTTCATTTTACAATTTTTAAATCGATATTTAAAAATACTTGCAAGAACAACTATTTACATATAAGTTTCACAAATTACCGCAACTTTCAAGGCAGAGTATCTACTCGGATCTTATCTGCTTTTCTCTTCTTTTGTTTACGTTTCAAAACGAAAGTGTTTTCTAGAGGGAGCACCAGTTGTGGGGGGGGGGGGGCGACGCGGATCCACTCCCGCCCTCCAGGTGGGGGGGGAGGAAGAGAAATGGCAGTGAAAGTGTCACACCAATATTTGAAGGTATAAAGTTTTCTATCTAACACCTTTCAAATACGCTTACACCAATAGACAAAATATGGCGTTGGAGGAATATGAATTGTAACCCCCTTCCTCATTGTTCCCCGTAAGAATTGTGGTATACCAAAATTTTGAAACGGAAACTTTTTATACTAAATGTTTTTTTTTTTTTTTTATTTCTTCAAGAAAAAAATTAATATTTTATGTTCTGTACTCTGAATAAACATTCTTTTCATTTTGAAAGTAAACAATGAAATTTGAAACTTATTTTGAGATATGAGTTGAAGTTGGGAGGACCATCACTCCATGAAAAGTTTCTCGCTACGCCCCTGTTTGTTAGCCTAGTTAATGCTAATTTTACAATGATATTCACTCTTAAATATAAATAACGAAAAGAGACGTTATGGCTTTAATTACAGCTTGCAATTACAATTAAATATTTCTCAGAAATAAAAATTAAATATTAAAATTAAGAAAGTTTCTTAAATCTGAATTTATCGAGTCATAGGAGGGACGAATAATTTTTCGGAATCGAAAACTACATTATAAAGACAATATCATTCTTGGAATAAAATATATAATCCTCTCTATACATCCACGTTTCCTCGAAAATAATTTTTTTGCAGGATTCTTATTTGACCAGGTTACCTTCTCATTCTATTTGGTTTCATTCATAGGCATACAATTCAACTGCACCAAAAATATTTCTTTCGATATCTTATTCAAAGACAGATGATAAAATTTTCATCAGAGACATACCTTCGTTTTGTAAATGCCTGTTTTATACTCCTAGATGCATGAGGGATCTGTCCTTTCTCTTATGGAGCTTGTTGTCTCCTGGAGAAGCAACCCTAAATGCACCAGCGAATTTTTTTCTGTTTACGACCCTTCACCTCGTCATTATATTCTACAGACTTAATCCATATCACTTACATATTTCTTGTCAATTCCCGAATATATGGACAGATTCGTTAAATTTGGCGCTCCACCAAAAAGAAAGAAAATAATAACTAAACCACATGAAAAATTTTCATTCTTGTTTTTCTGCTTCCCCGTTTCTCGTGTGAAAAATAAAAGTTAGGAATTTAGTAATTTTTTCATTATGAAATGTTCTCCATAATAGGAACAAACTATAATTAATTTTTTCTTCTCATTAGAACAATTTTTTTTTGTTTCTTTTCTCCACACTTGTTACTTTAACTGTACAGAAATTTTCAGTTTAATTCAGAGATTCTCTAAATCTAAAAATTTCATTGGAGATTGTCCTTGAGAATATTTATTCTTCCTTCCTATACATAAATCAATTATTCCTAGATGATTAAATTGATTCAAACTATGTGTCTCCGGCATTTTGTCATTGACCTCAATCGAACATTGATAATACATCATGCAGTTCTACCGGAACGAAAAATCCAGACTAGAAGTTTATTACTGCAACTGCTCATCATTTTACTATCGACTGATAGCTTAGTGTAATAATTTTAGTACAATTATGGATTTTGTAATGTATCCCCAAAATCATGTCGCGTAAGTCGGATTTTGTTTTTACAAAAGATTAGATGTGTATATTTCATTTAAAAATTAATTAAAATTTTTTGAATGCTTATGTGAGGGAGGATCATAAAGTTTTAATCCTTACTTCGAAATAATCAAGATATCAGGATAAAATTTATTCTGTACATTAATTGCTCCGCATGTACACAATGTAGTAAATTACGGCTATTTGCATTGATTTGGTTGGTTTCAAGAAGCACTCATTATATTCCTAAAGAAAGTTCAATTTACTGTTTTCTATGTTAATGGCCTTAGAAAAATCAAGAAAAGTTGGTCTAAACCTATAATTCTGCATGGTGACTATGTAGATAAAAATGACAAATAAAAATAAAGTTCCTATCTTGATTTATTTTTCAGATTAATAAATGTAATTTAACACATTACGTAGATAAAGATCAATTAATACGCAATATAAAAAAAATTTATCCAGATATCTCGGTTATTCTTTAATAATTAAGGCTTAACGATATCCCTCATAAAGAATGTTAAAATTTAGTATTTGAGGATATTAACACTGTAACGAATTATCCTCGTTCTGATTAAGAACATGGATAAGAAAATATATTCAGCCAAAAATCATAAACTACTTTATTTAATCTTCGAATAAGCAATATAAAAATAAATAAAGCGAAGTAGTTAACTAATAACGTCTTTAACCAAATAGAATGAAGAATTCTATTCGTCTTGATTTTTTTTCTTGATTGATTTATTGTTTATTAACCTCACACTTAAAATCAATATGAGAGCTACTGATGTCAGACTTCATAATTTTTAACATCGTTCAAATGACAAGGACGACAACTGAGCCAAAACCTCCTACACTAAGCAACGGGAAGACTTGGAACCTTGATAGATCTCACGTGCATCAGCCCCACCACAGCTAACTTATCATGTTACCGTGAATAGTAGACTTCAAACAACTAAATCGAATTCGAGAAGACTTCCAGTGACAGAATCCGAGTCAGGTATATAGCTCAATATATTGCCTCACACTTGCTCTTGCTCACACTAGTATCCTTAATCCACACTAATATCCTTAAAAGAAAAGTTGTGTAGGAGATTTCTCATTCGGAAAGCGCTTTGAAAGGTCAGAGTTTGCTCAGAATATCATGTTATGCCTCGAATAAGAAGAAATGCTAACTAACAAGTGTCGGAATTCGATAGAGGCAGGATCGTTGCCTATGGAGAGTATGGATAATCGATCGGTAATATTGCCCATCACACTTGTCGAAATTCAACGACTATCATGCGAATATGAAATCAATGGCTTGCTTGTTGAGGATCATACTGAATGGCATACAGGATTTCCATGCCCTCCCATGATTAACGCACGAGAGAACAGACATAATATGAGGTCAGCGCTGCAAAACCGTACAATCACATCACCGATCATTAGTCAGGAAATGGGTGGTTTTGCAGCATGCCCAGTAATTGCTTGTACGGTACGACGACATTTGCAGCAGCGTGGACTGTCAGCACGGTTACCATTACTTCGAGTTCCTTTGACAATACAGCATGGAGAGAGACTACGACTCTGGTGCATGACAAAGCTAGATACTGAAGAGGCACAATGTCGCCTTTTCAGGCGAGTCCTGGTTCAGCGTGCAGTATTCTGATGTCCGTATTCGTATCTGGAGTCTCTGAGGAGACAGCTCGTCGCCTACTTGCATTAGACATCAGCATAGGGACAATGCACCATGCGTTATGGTTTGGGCAACCATTGGGTACACGACACGTGTATTTCTAGTTCGGATCGACAGTAATTTGAATTCATATCGGTACATTTCTGACATCTTACGTCCAGTAGTTGTACCTTATCTTTCGAGGTCTGCCAAATACCATCTTAAAAACAGATATTGCAACACCAAATGTTCTTCCCAATTTCAAAATGGGGTTGAAAAGTGAAATGTTGGTACTGCAAAAATTCAATTTAGATATATGATTTTTAAAAAAAGAAATATTAATCACAATGCATTTCATTATTTTTAATTTCATATATATTACATTTTCTGCGCAGACCAATTATAAAATCGTAATAGGGGCTAAATTGAGCTGTAGATCATATTTACATATTGGAAAATACCACACTAAGCGCATTTTTTATCACGGTGTCACACTGCATTTTTTGCATTTTTCGGAATTAAAATATGACCGTACATGTTAAATACGTAATGACATGTACAACACAGGCGAATAAGTCTCTACGACTAGAGTAAAAATACTTTTCTGGTTTTTCTGGTGCAGTCAATCGTTTCTGTTTTATCACAAGTAATGTATAATATACCAAGAAACTTATAAAAATTATTCATAAAGCTCCTGAATTTTGCAAAATCTTGTGAAATATGTTATTGCCAGCTTTGTTTCGATGATGATTAAAATAACTCAATTTGTTTGGTTGGTCAATTCATCAACTAAAATAAGCTTTTCCATTCACAAATTCCAGTAATTTTTGTTGAGTCTAATTTTCTTTCTTCTTCTATTATTTTCTTGTTTTAAAAAAATTCATTAAAGGGACGAGAAATTTTCTTTAATTATTGTTCTTTTGGGTGAGCTTTATTGTATTCAATTGAATTCAATACTGTAGGTTTCAGGATGGTCGTAGAAATTCAATAGAATTAACAATACGCTCAAAAATTCAAGATGGCAAGTAGACAAGACCTTTAAGATAATGTGAAAAAAACGCATACTTAAAACATTGAGTTTCAGAACTTCCTTCCTATATTACTTGTTCAAAAGAAGAAAAACTGTAGAAGAAAAAAAAAATGGCATTATGAAATCTAACTTTCATTCAATCTTCAAAAAGAAGAAGAAAATATTTTATAAAGATTTCCATGATTATTGCAGTAATAAAATAAAAGCAGTTTCACTATGAGAAATGTTAAAAGATTGTAAACCAAAGAATTAAAAAATAAAATTTTGATCACAAAAATTATTTTTGTCTCTCATGTAGTTAAAATTCTTATATTTTGTATTCGTGAGTAATTTTAAATACAACTGATGTGGTTACAACAGATAGGAATGAAGAATCTAAATTTAACATCAGTATTAATGTCTAAAATCACAAAAAATTTATTTGGGAACAAATATTCTTGTCATGAAATTTAAGAAAATGATAATGAAATATATACTCACATTTAAGAATAAGAGAATACAAAAATCGCTTATAATATGTTCAAAAGATTTATTTTAAGCGCCGTGGAAAGTGCTGCAAATTTTTTTCATTTTATTCATTTTAAATTTCTTATTACAGAATATTTTAAATATTTTAGTAAATTAAAATGTTACATAAATGAACATTTATTTTATTAAAAAACTATTTTACCTATTTTAAGCAAAACAACCTCAGAATCGAATATACAATAATATTTTTAATACCCAAGTTACATTCCAAAATTAATTGTAGAATGATTCCAAAGTGATGCATTTTATGCAAATTTTTAACAATCCTCACTTCCGTTATCTTAGAAAAAAATCTAGGAAGTTATCGAAGTTATTAATTTGAAGAGATAAAACTAAGATTAAAAGCATCCTTCGATGATGCAAGAGATGAAAAATGAATCAAATTACTCCTGTTTCATAACATCTAGAGCAATAAATATTCAGTGTTTGTATCCGATAACACTTATTAAAGACATATATATCAAAGGGAAAAAATGCTTTGTCAGGAGTTGCGAAACTTAAGTAAATTTTACAGCGGCATATCCAATTTCAAAGAGAAAAGACTGAGGGATTACATTGTTTATATTCAACTAAAAATATTTGTTGAAATAATATGCGAATAGGTTCAATTATACATCATGAAAATTTAACATGTTCGCATAAAATAAGAATTTTAATGAATTACAAAACTAGATAGCTGATTTATTTTTGAACTAATCATGATATTTAAATTGTGATAAAATATATTTTTGTCAAGAGCTAAGGTTGTGACATTGGGCTGTTCGCGGTTTTCTCTTCACTAACCTTGGGGACTTTTAATTAAGATTGATTGCTTTTTCTAAACAACCTTTGCCCAACCAAAAATGAAACGTGAATATTTAAATTAGAAGCAGGTAGAAATAAAATGAAACAAAGGAGATAGGAATTATATAAGTTAAACTTGAGACACACGAAATAGATTGAGCGGTTCTAGCGTTTGGCAAATGTTCCAGAGTCGAAGACGGGGCCGAGAATTGTTCGGAGTTATCGGCTGCATAGTGAAAGTTAGAAGTCGAGACAGCCTCAACTTTACGGTATTGGTAAGACTCTGTTAGTTTTATATTGGTAGATCAAGTTAATATAATTAAGGCGATATTTTGAGAGAGCCGGTTACATTTGTCGTTATATTAGCAATTTGTCAATAAATACAGTGTGTACGATCTGTCTAACGTCTCTTTGATTGACTTATTGACTTTTAGTGTTAGTACATTAAGTTTAGCTATGGCACAAGAGGCGAACAGGAATAGTTCGCCGTCACAAGGTTATCACATTTTATTAGTTACATATATATTTACTGTTATTGTGTCCATTAAATGATGTTGTCACGTTCACACTGTAACGCCCTTTCTTCACTATTTAATTCTATTGCCGTTGTTCCTTCTAATTAAACAGTCAATAAATACGAAACTTTTTTGAAGATACACGAGAAGAAGAAAAAAATCTTTATTTAGCACTGAAGAATAACTAGATAATGTTACTCTTTCTCGAATCCCAATTGACTCGTCATTTATAAATTAGGATCAACTAAAATAGATTTAGATTACCAATTCTCTTGTTCTGATTCAATCAATTGACATAAACAGACGATTATTATCTTAAGATTCTGACTAAGATTCACTTCAATCCAAAAGATTAACCACGATGCTTTAATACAAATTATTAATATTTTTAACAGTCTGTGACGCTACCTTCTATCTTCCTTCATTTTTCGATCAATTCTGTTTCGTTTATATATCACTATCTCTTATTCAATTCACTCGACTTCTCTATTTTCATCTCATTTGCCTAAAAATGTTTTTGATATTGGTTTTAAAGAAATCGTAATTTTATGCGCTTCAGTTTAATATAAAGTCCTACAAGTTAGTGAAGAGAAAATCGCGAATAGCTCAACATCACAACGTGCTTTAATTGTGAAACAGCGTTGCTAAAAAGAAGATTTCATGCTCTTTTAAATAAAATCACAGAGAGACTTGATTCCGTACAAATATCCATATTTTTATTATAATGTCGCTTGTTATAAATTAATCAATAACGCACATATAAAAAAAAAATCTGAAGAAATGGGCCAACTTTTCACAGAAAAGTTTCAAAGCAGGTGATTATGCAATAAATATTAAATTCTTCAAACATTAAAATTACAGCAAATGATAAAATATTAAAGTCGACAATAAATTTCTACAGCAACTGATAAAATTCTTTTCAAATATATTAAAATTAATGTGCAAACAATGAATTATTAAATGAAATGTATCTTAAGCAAAAATATAGCTGTTATTATTTTAAAATTAGAAAAGAATAAAATACATTTTTGCTTTTTAATATATTCTCAATAAGTACAATTCTAATTTTAATAAAGTGATAAAGTGTCAGAGTTGACAAAAACGAAACAAAGAAAATACTCCATTAACCAGGTATCCAGGGCATTAAAGCTCCCGTCTACCGCGCCATTTTGATTTCGTTAGCGTAATGTTAATCCTATGGAATTTCGACTTTATTTATCAAATTCTTACTATTTGATCAATTTGAATACAATAAAGTGCTCCTGAAAGAGCAAAAAATAATCCAAAAAATGAATGCTTCTGGGGAATTAATTTTTTTCCCCCGATTCTTAAAAATATTTTTTTTTCTTATTTTAATGTTCGTTTTCGAGTTTTCCGGTCTTTAAAAAAATATTTTAAACTATTAAATATAAAATACATAAAAAAGTAATTCCACTGAAGCATTCATTATTTTTTCCTATTTCAGATGCACTTTATTGCATTCAAATTGATCAAATAGTAAAGATGTGAGAATTAAAGTCGAAATTACATTACGTCCATGAAATCAAAATGGCGGGTTAACGGGAGCCTTAAGGCTCCCTACTACCGGCCATTTTGATTTTGTGAACGTAATAATAATCCTATGAAATTTCTACTACCGTCTTCAAATCCTTACTATTTCATCTAATTCACTGCAAAAAGTTCATCCGAAAGCAAAAAAATTATGAAAGTTTCTTACGGAATTACATTTTTTATCTATTTTAAAAAATGTTTTAAACTCATTTTAATGTTTTCTTTGTATATTTTCTAGTATTTAAAGAATGGTTCCAAAATATTAAAAAAATAAAATAATAATAAAAAGCTGGGGAAAGGGGTGGCTAAAATGTAATTAAAAAGAAACCTTCACTTTTTGTTTGCTCTTTCGGATGCAGTTAATATCTGCTATCAAATAGTTAAAATGGTTTTGAGAGTTTTCGAAACTCATGGGCAAAAATTCAAGGGGTCTAAAAAAGCAATTTCACCATACACTGCTCAGCGGAAAGCAAGCGGTAAACCGCTAGACGGCGCTGTATTGGAAAACATAAAGTGCGAGTTTTTTCCCACATCATTTCCAACTCACAGAAAGCGATAACTATACATCCACATGCATCTCGAAATCCACGGTAGAAATGATGATGTGTAAGAAAACTCGCGCTTTATGCTTTCCATTACAGCGCCGTCTAGCGGTTCACCACTTGCTCTCTGCCTGACGATATTTGTGTATGATGAAAACTGCTCGTTTAAATGTTTTCCCTCACTCCTTAAACTTTTACCCATAAGTATCGAAATACCCTGTAGATATGAAGACGGTAGTAAAAATTCCATAGGGCTATCATAACGTTCACAAAATCAAAATGCCCGTAAAAAGGAAGACTTAACTTTTATTGATCTTACTTTTGTTTTAAAAAAATGTAAATCACGAGAAATTATAAGTATTATTTTACATATTTATTGAAAATAATGTCAGTATTTATTAAATCAAAATTTATCAAATAGAAAATTCTTATGCGTGTTTTGTAATACTTTTTGTACTATCTATACTGATTTTGTAAAACTTATATTTCATGGTAGATACCTGAATAACTTTTGAATGATAACATTCATCTTGTAAAAAGAATTGTTGGTAAATTCGAATATTACAATACTTTGCAGTGGAAATTTGGTCAAAATTATCTGCAGTATAACTCCAATATTTTCACTACATCTTTTCGAAATTATGAATTACTAATTTATTCACGAATGGAATAATCATCTGCCAATAATCTTGCGTTACTCTAGTCCCATATTAATATAAATCAAAATATTTTGATGCCAAAATTATAAACTTTTTTTTTTTCATTCCTTAGTGTTCGAGATGATTATTCCAACAATTGAGGTTCAACCATTACAGTAAATGCATACTAATAGGGGTGTGGCAAAAATCGTTACAGTGCGTGCATAACAATAAAACAAATCTGGATTAAAAGATTTAAATTTTTAAAAAGATGTACGAATATTGAAGTTATAACCTTTTTACTGTTGAATTAATTTTTGTAAGCTTTCACTGTATGAAATTTTTCTAAACAGTCGACGAAATACTGCTGATTAATTGATTATTAAAGCCACACTTAGATGCATCGTGATGGCTGTCGAGGAATGTTTAATCTCGATCAAGTGAAGAAGACGATACCAGAGTTGGTTCCCTCTCTTGACGCCGAAGTGAGACATTAAACCTCCATATATTTAACATGTATCATCCCTGCTACACGTCAGGCATCAGGATTCGTAGCATCAGGACTCGAACCAACGACTCAACGGAAATAACTCAGGCCACGAGCTCGCGACCACTCGTCTAACAAGACCCACTCCCTAAGGGTAGCAGTGAGTTTCCAGGACCTATTGAACAATATGCTGATGTTCGCATTCGACCTCAAATTACGAGGTCCGTTTCTAATAGCCTTCGTTTTGCTTTTAAATTGATAATAATAAGCAATTAATCAATTGTTTGTGTCCTCGTCGCTTGATCCTCAAAAATGGCGAAGTCCGTTGCAAATAGCCCTCATGTTGCTTCTAAGTGCGATGTTAATAAAAACAATCAATAAATTGTTTGTGGGCTCGAACGATTTGTCGACAATCACAAGACGTAAAATGCGATAGTGACAGATAAGAGTTTATGGCACGGGATCTAAATCTAGTTATGATGAGTCAAATAATGTGCATCTGTAATCGAAACGTAAAAAAGATGGGAAAGAGTGAAATGTGAAAGTTTGTGTTTGAGCCGAATCTGTGTGGTTATGCTACAACAAATCATGTGTAACTGTGATCTACACGCAAGAAAGGGGGATGAGAAAAAAAAATGGGGCTGACAAGAAGGTGGATCGAAAAGAGAGAAGGATCGCGCTAAGATATCCCAAGGACGCAGTTGTTCAAAATAATTATTTTTATTAAATCCTCTCACAAGAAAAATCTCTAATTGATCATACAGCTACCCCCAATATCTTCTCCACAGCGTTTTTATCCAAAAGTTATTAAAGTTGTCAGATTTCGACCATAAAAGAAACCTTTTTTTAAAATTATGACCAGTATCAAAATAAAAAGAAATGTTACAGATTAAAAATACACGAATATAAACAATGAAAAATATCAAAATTTCATAAGAAATAATAAGGTAATTACAGTGGCTCAAACAATTGAGGATACACCTTACTTTCACTTGATAAATCCAACTTTTAATGAAAATAACACATTAACTAGAATAGAAGACGTATTTTTACTTTTAGACGTAATAAAAGGGTTAATTTACAGTAAAAATGACGAAAATCAACAAAAAAATATCTAAAATTAAAATTTTCACAAATATTTGAAATAAACATAGGCAGATCTTTACCTCAAAAAATTAAGGATACACCAATGAAATTTTTTCGATATATTACATGCATAGACAGTATCAGTATTTTGTTGCATGTCCTTTGGCTTTTATAATGTTCTCCAAACGTCTTGGTACCGATTCGACCAATTTTTTAGTGGTATCTGGAGATATTTTATCCCATTCTTCTTGTAACACTTGCTTTAAATGGGCTTTGTTTCTAATCTGGTGTTTTTGGACCGCTGTTTCTAGTGTGGCCCACAAATTTTCTATGACATTGATGTCAGGGGACTGTGGCGGTGTGTGCAATTGCTGTTTACAATGAAAAAGACACCACGTTTTGACATTACGTGCCGTGTGTTTGGGGTCGTTGTCGTGCTGAAATATAAAATTTCCATCTAAACCCAATTTTTGTACACTTTCTTTAAGATTGTTGCGGAGTATGTCTATATAAAGCTTATGATCCATTATACCATCTATAAAAACTAAATTTCCTACCCCATTTGCAGCCATACAACCCCAAACCATGACGGAGCCACCACCATGTTTAACTGTAGGACGTAAATTTTTTGGATCCAAAGCGGTGTTCGGCTTTCTCCAAACGGTGTGACGACTATCGCTTCCAAAAATGTTGAATTTACTTTCTTCACTAAATATAACTTTCTTCCAAAAGTTTTCTGTCTTCAACTGATGAGTTTTTGCAAACTCCAAACGCTTTTTCTGATTTTGTAAGCTTATGAAAGGTTTCTTTCTAGCTACTCGACTGCTATATCCAGCATGTCTAATCACATTTCTCACAGTTTCAGCACTTACACTTCTGCAAATTATTCGAGAAGTTTCTGCAGCTAGTTCGACTGCACTCAGTTTAGGATTAATCTTGATATCTTTTAAAATTTTCCTTTTAGCTACATCACTCAGAATACGTTTCTTTCCTCTTCCACTCTTATTTTGAATTAATCCATCGCGTTTAAATTTCCCAATGATTTTCTGGACACATGAGTGACTTCTACCGACAATTTCAGCTATTTCACGATAAGATTTCCCCTTCTTAAATAACCTTAATATAAATTTTCTTACATCAATACTAGTCTCTTTCCGAGGAGCCATTTTCCATTTAAAATTACAGCTTTATATTCTCATAACCAACTTCAAAAGACAGAAATAACAGTTGAAAAAGTTTAGGATAAAATTTCCCAAACTTAGATTATTAGTAGCAAGCAAAAAGAAATCAAAAATTAGTAGTTAAACAAAAATTTCATTTGTGTATCCTCAATTTTTTGAGGTAAAAATCTGCTTATGTTTATTTGAAATGCCTCTAAAAAGTTTTATTTTAGAATTTTGTCGTTGATTTTTCTTTATTTTTACTGTTAATTAAACCTTTTGTTATGTCTAAGAATAAAAATTCGTTTGCACTTCTGGTTAAGGTGTTATTTTGATTGAAAGTTGGATTTATCAAGTAAAAGTAAGGTGTATCCTCAATTGTTTGTGCCACTGTATATTAATAACAAATTGAAGTAGTAATGCTTGGAAATATTTATATATAACGGTAAATACTTAAAAATACTCCTACAAATAATTAGAAAATTATGGAAGTGCTATGACTGAGCCACCCAGCACCCTGAGCATATGATTTACTTGATCATTCTTATCTTTCGAAAGATATTTATAGATTATATAGGTTAAATAAGTTTCTTTGAACATTCTCGAAGCTTGACCTTTTGCAGTTGAATCACTTGCAATTGAAGGTCTGAGGGAAGATCCTCATTTGTACTGACAAATGGATAACGAAACATGGAAATCACTTGCATCGAGATACAAAAGGTACGGTTGTAACTTCTTTATATATCTCAGTTCTTACACCACGTAGTTTTAATTTTTTAAAATTCTTTTTGGGTGAAAATAATTTTAATCCACGGACTGTAGTTAGTCCTGCTCTTAAGCAACACATGTTTTACTTCAGTACGAATAATTATATATAATTATGAAAAGATAGCTCCATAAATCACTCAGATACTATGTTATCAGGTAGTATTTTGTCGCTTAACTATTTAAAGATATTTACTATTTTATAGACAGGAAATTTTAAATTATAATAACAACTGAAAGATATTAATTTTTGAGGAACACGCTCATGTTGATCCCATTTCGATTTTGTTTGACAATGAGATTTTTCTTGTCTCATTTCGTGCATGCTAGTAATGGTATCCTGAGCAAAATGCTGAACCACTCAAAACTACAAAAATCAATTATTTCGGCAAAAAAAAAAAAAAAAAAAAACTGAACTTGGCGTCAGGACGCATGCAGCATATAAACATATTTTTGAGAAATATATCAATTATTGGTTCATTTCTTATGCGAGATCCGATTTGAAAAATACAACAAAAAGAATCTCCGAGGTAATGTATTCCAAAAAGTTTATATAAGCTTTTTATAGATTTGGTTATACCATTACAAGTATGAATTAATCCCATCTTGAATAATAATTAAGTAAAAGTATCTAAAATAAGATGAGTATTTCCACGAATTTCACTTTTGCCTATTCCATCGTCTTCTTGTTATTACAATCTATCGATACATACAAGCTTTTAAAGTACAAGAAAGATAATAAAAAAGAATGAAAGCAAACGATTATACGATGAAAATCAAATGAATAAATTAAGCATTAAAATCAAAGCAAACGATAAGATATCAAAGTAGGAAATAATATTTTGCTCAGGTATTAAAATTAGACCAAACGATGATTCGTTTTTAAATAAAATATAACTTCTGAGAAATATAGCTACTGATGACGCAAAATGAAATAAATCTTTACATATTAATCTGTTCTCAACAGTGAATGAACTACGCAACATGAAAATACATGTAGAAAATTTAGCATTAATTTCACTGTTATCTATATCAAAAGAAATACAGTCAAGGTTATCCGGAAGCTCCACCGTATTATTATTTATCGAAACGAAAATAACAACCTTGTGTGGAAGAAGGGCTTCCAACGAACTGGACAAGAAACCATTTATTTTTGGAAATCTCAATACCAATGGGTCACCTCTCATGATTTCCGTGTCACGTTTGAGAGGCCCGGATGTTTAGAGTTATTGTTAGCAAGACCTCTGAAAAGAACAGTTAAATATTTTGGAAAACACAAAACAGTTTGACGTTAGTCATGTATTGTATTTTTAACCTACCACACATGGTCAAGCAGTAATAACCAGTTTTCTAAATATCAGTCATTTACTCCGATTTCATAAATTCCTGACAAAAGCCATATTAATAAATAAAGAAGTTTTAATTTAAAAGTTAGTTTTAAAACGTTTTGGATAAAAATCTAAATTTCCCTTCGTGTTAGTTTTAACAATGCATTACTGTTTGCGTCACCAAAAATGTATTTATTCTGAGTCTACGATTATTTAAAATGGAGATATTAAATATTTAAAGAAAAAGAACACTAACCGGAAGTAAACTTTTAAAATACCAGAAGTCTAAATGTAATAGTCTCTTTTATTAATAGAACTGCAATAAAATTGCAATTTCTCTGATATATATAATTCACACTTCTCCCAGTATTGAAAACAGAAGAAATAACAGATCAATGTAAATAAAACGTCTTATCGTGAGTGCAGTGAAAACTTTAAACTTCTTTATCTCAAAAATATCTTTCTACAAGCTGTTGAATGCCATAATGTCTTATAGGTTCACACAAAAATTGTGCTCGTATTTTAACCCATTTCCTAGCATCCGATCGAACTGAAATTTTGCATACCCGTGTAATTCCGATGACAATATAATTATATGGTATACTAAAGCAGAGACGGACTTGGGGAGGGAGGGGGGTCGCAATATTCACCTCTTTTTTTATACTTCTTAAAGAGGTTTAAACTTAAAAACATGGAATATATTCTAACGAAGATAATTGTTTCTACATATTCCAGAAATAACAGCAACATACACCCGTCCCTCGATTTACACGGTGCTCGATATACACGGTTTCGATTTACACGGTTTTTTAAATTCAAATAAAAAAAATTGTCAAACTGTCAAATTCCGCATAATTTTAATTCATTGATTTGGTAACACTACATGTGCATGTATATGCGTCAAGATTACCTTTCAGCTTCTAATGAAATAATATTATCGAGCGATGAAAGTGAAATTATACAAACCCGTAAAAGAAGAAGACCTGTCGTTGAAAGTGATAGTGATAGCAGTGTAGATGAAAACACTTTGAATTTATAATAACTATCTCAGTTTTGTTTGAATTTTGTTTTTTATTTTATTTTATATTGAATAAATGATTGAAAACACTTTGAATTTATAATATATATTGAATAAATGGTTTAAAACGCATGGTTATAGCTGTTTTCGATTTACACGGTTTTTCATACAAAAATTTTAATTTTCGCTTTACACGGTTTTCTCAGGAACCAATTAACCGTGTAAATCGAGGGACAGGTGTACTTTATTCATCATGTTCGTTTATTGTAAGATTTTATTTAACTTACTTATGTTTGTATGTAAATACGTGTGTCTGTCCAAATGAAAATTTGTTCTCGAATTTTAATCCACTTCCTATCGTTCGATCGAGATGAAATTTTGCTTACATGTATAACTCTGATGACCATTAGGGCCGCGGTAGCCTAGTGGTCAAGGTCGTGGACTAGCAGCTGGCGGTTATCGTTCAGTCGCGGGTTCGATCCTTGGCCGCCAAAGACACGCCGTGTAGCCGGGGCTGATGCACGTTAAATCTGTTCGGGGCCCAAAGTCCTCCCGTTGGTGTGGTGTGGATGTTAGGAGAGGGGGTGCCAGCTCAGGTGTCGTCCTCGTCACTTGACCGTGGTTCAAAATTACGAGGTCCGTCGCCAATAGCCCTCGTGTTGCTTCTAGTGCGACGTTAATAAGAAACTAAACTAAACTGATGACAATTAAAATATGTGGTATGCTCAAGCAGTGATGGACTTGTGAGAGAGAAGGGGGCTCGGTCCCTGGATCTTGTACTTAATAATGTCCAATCCAGTTGCAGTGTTGTACACAGCTATAGCACACGTAATTACTTTTTAGTCTTAAATTTCCAGACTAAAAAGAATTAAATAAATATTACTAAAAACATTTTAAATAAGTTTTCATTCAAAGAACGATTCAAAAATATCAAAATATTTTTAGTTTAAAATAATATATAACTTGTAAAGGCTTGAGGCTTTAATAGTTATTTTGATCTCATATATGAGCAGGTGTGGTACTTATTTTATTGGTAATTATCTAGGTATATCTTCGTTAAGTGCCTCATGCTTTTATAAATTATATATTATTTTACATTAAAAAAATTCTTTTTATACATTTTAATCCAATACAAAATAAAAATTTGGCATAAAAAATGTGCATGCAAAATTTGCAAAATTTGTAGTCTTGAAACATGTTAATTCAAAAAATCATCATCAGATAATTTGAATACGCTGCAACTCATTGAAATTTAAAACATCCTGGCGTTTGTAAGCAAACATTTTCTTGGTATGATTAATTTCTAATTTGTGGTCTAACAGTACTTTTAAAGCAGTTCCAAAGTGATGAAAATTGTGTTTCATATGTCATAGAACACATGCAAAACTTAATTTTTTTAGTAATAAAAGTTCTTAACAAAATTGTTATTAACAAGTTAATAAGTTGCATATAATAGAAGCTCCTAACAAAAATCAGTAATTGAGTTTTGTAAATGAGAAGTTTCCGTAAAACCACACACACATACAAGCTGTTTTTCAAAAAAATATTTTAAATCTCAATAAATTTATCTTTTTGTAAAATCATAGAAAGCAATTCAAAAATTTATAAGTAAAAAGTTAATCTTGATAGAAATAAAGTTGAAGAATGTCATTAAAGCGATATTAATTCTTATTTTTTTAAAGAAAGAAAAGTTGCTCCAAATTTGCAAGGATAAAAAAATAGATGAAAGGAATTAGTTACAGCTGACCTTATGTTAATGAATTTCCCCAACGATCTTGCTCATTTAAATACAACACAAAGAGCTATTGGCAACGAACTTCGTAGTTTTGAGTCTCGGTCAAGTGACGAGGACGACACCTGAGCTGGCACCTCTCTCTCCGGACTTTCACGTCACACTTTTGGGAGGATTCGATCCAAACTTCCCCCTTCATCAACAGGAGGACTTGGGACCTCGACCAG
This sequence comes from Nephila pilipes, assembly GCA_019974015.1. NCBI lineage: Eukaryota > Metazoa > Arthropoda > Arachnida > Araneae > Nephilidae > Nephila > Nephila pilipes. The sequence goes on along the minus strand of BMAW01028754.1, from coordinate 43,695 downwards.
ATTTAATGTGCATCAGCTCCGCAACACTGCGAGTACTTAATTACATCAGGGATCGAACCTACGACTGGATGAAAACAACGCAAACAGAGAGTCAACGACCTTGACCACTAGGCTATCACAGCACTACGCATGTTTTAAGAAAAGCGTTTTAAGATTATAGGAGTGATTTCTTGTACATTTTGAATAGAAGACAATTTACAAATAATCTATTGATTGGGAATTAATTTCATAAATTTTGTTCGCTTAATATCCGCACAGAAAAGAATTCAAGAAACTGTCAGATTAGGAGAATAAGGTTCTTGGTTTAAACAAGAGGGGGCAATATGAACCAAGTAATGAACTAGACTTTTAAAGATTTTTTTTCCGGCGATCAACTTATCTCGAGAAATCTTTAGCCATCTCGTTCCCCTGATTTGAACAATCCCTGGCCTTCTTTTGAGGTGTATTTAAAGAACGAAGTTTTAGTAAATAATTCCCTTTATAGATTATATGAAAATTGCTAGAATATACATTAACTAACTTCCAGCATCTTGAAATTCGTTTCTCAAAACATACGCAGACAAGTTCAGCTTTGCCAAAGAAAGGGGAGAATATTTTTGAAAATTTTTTGTAAATGTAAGTTCGAATTTTTTTTCTTTTTCTGTGCTATGTTGTAAATATTTACCATTACCATAAACATAGTTGCTTATAAGTTCATTGTTCTAGTATTATAAATTCATAAATCATCAGTGCAGAAACATTAAGAAAGCCGATATAAGAAAAACGTTACACAACATATAAACAAATTACATTGAAACAAAGCTCATTTTTGAACTGAAAATTTTGGCTCTTTCGAAATTCTTGATGTTTTTCGATGAAGTCATCTAGTATATAATTTGACGCATTTTTTTTTCTATCCTTAAGAAATTATTGGTAGAAAGAGATCGCTTCCCAGACTCATGGCCAAGCTTTTGCATTCCCATCAAAATTCGAATCAATCGCTACATTTCGATCAATTATTTCAGCTATCGTTACCAAACTTTTTCTTAGAAAATATAATTATAAGTTTTGTGTATCCTGCATAATTATACATACATGATAAAAAGTATTAACAAAATACTAAATATGTATACACCATTCATTTTTTCTCTGTATTCAGTCTTCTTGATTGCGGCCACGAGTCCGAGACCATGACCACTAGGCTACCGTGGCCATTCCATCTTCTTGATATGGGTTCACATAAAAATAAAACTAATGAAAAAAGCAGGGCGAATGGGGAAAAATACAAATTGAAATTTAGCCAAAAAAAAAAATGACAGCGTTGTATCGAATAAACACCATATTTTATTGATTGTTTTTAACGTTGCACTAAGAAGCCCATACAATGAGCTATTGGCGATGGACACCCAGTTTTGGGTGCCGAAGAAAGGTCGTCCGATCATCTTTGTTCACGCCATTAGATAACCGAAGCGAAAAAGAATTAAGTTAACAATAAGCTTATTAAGACTTTAATTTTTAAGTTAATTAAGATTTTAATGAAAGGAACTAAGTTGGTTAAGATATTAATAAAAGGAATTAAGTTGAATAATCAGTTATCATTAAAGACTTTTAATTTCTGTCATCGTTGTTGATGAGAGCCGTGTTGTTGGCGGTGAATTTCTTAAATTTTATTGCCAAACCCGCCCTTATGCTCATTTCTTAAGAAAATGATTATTCTCCTAAAAAAAGATTGTTTTGTCGCGTTTTCTCTTCAAGTAATAGTCTAAGATACTTTGTTGGAACTGCGTAAAATAAAAAATCGCCTCATAAAATGAAGTGTGACTTACGTGGATTAGATTGAAATCATGAAAAGTATGATAAATAGATTGGATAAATTACATTTATAAGCAGCGAAAAATTGAATTACAAAGGAGTTAGAAGTTCGCCCGTGAAAAAGATAATGAATTTTAATCATCAAAGGTATCTGCATCAGTCGCACGTAGCCTAAAGAACTTTTAGAACGACATTAGAAGGGAGCAGAAAAGCTAACCCTCATCTATATAACGGTTAAAGAGTTCAACCCGATCGTTTCGATCAGATTAGTAATTTAAACTTTTAGTGAACGTTTGTTCAGACGCGTTTAGGTAGTTTTATTACAAAAAAAAAAGTAAATGATAAACATTTAATAATCAATTCGAAGATTGTAAATTGGTTATCGTATTTACTGGACACCTGATATCTTCAGACTATTTTTCGTGATCCTTTCAGGTAAACTAATTACTGTCAGGGAAATGAAATACTACGGGGATGTGACACCTCAATGTCATCATATCACTGTAGATTATCTGTGATTGGTTGTGAATTAGTTCAGAAGAAAATGAAGTCACGTGATCAACTCGAAAACTTTTGCTAACTTCAATCACTCTTAAAAATTCATCAATTCTTAATTACTCGGGAGTTGACAGACAGGAAGCATGTTGAAAGCAAAACACGTGATTAGAAATTTGCAATGAGATTAATTATTTAGATTTTTGTTCAGGCATCACAATTTTGATAATCGAAATCAAAACAAATCTATATAAGTAATGGTTATATTTCTGTAAGTTATACGGCTACACGAATGTTTTGTTCCGTAAATCAACAATCAATTCACAGGATAATAAATTCGATACGTCTGTCAGCCCCTGATTGAATTATGTGTCCAAGATCAATTAAATAAACAGTCGCTTCCAGATTTTGTCTCGATAATTATCAAGAGCTTTATCAATACAACGAGCTGTGAAACAATTTTGAAGTTTCGATTAAAAAAAAATTATGAGTTGATGAATGATATACAATGAAAATACACTCAAAAATTTATCCGAAACATTTGTGAACTAGTTCGTGAAATGCATCTTGATAATTTCAATTGAGTTGGGCAAATTAAATGAAGCGATAAAAAACTGAGAAAATATATTTCAAGGTCATTTTAATTATGTTTTTGCTATCAATATGTTGGAAAAAACAAGTTTTATTAGGCATAAGTGATTGCGAGTTAGGACTCGAAACATTATTTAGGAAAATGGCCAGGTTTTTTTTTTTTAATTATCTGTTTTGACCCTCAGAAAACCTGCAGCAGGATGATTTTTAAATGTTTTTCATTGGAAATATTTATTTCTATACAACAAAAAAAAAAAAAAAAAAACTACTTGACATGTAAAAATAACTATACAGAAAATGCATATATATATGAAAATGTATATATATAATCGCAGAATAAAAGGCTTACACGCAGAATAAAAGGCTTACACAGAATAAAAGGCTGTTGTTCGTGTGCTTACAAAATTGAACATTTCTTCAATAGAAACCAGTGACAGCGATTAGGGGGACGTTGCCTTTCCACTTTTGGGGGTAAAGGAAGAAATTAAATTTTTACTGCATTTTAATCGCCTAAAAATAGAATTTATAAATAAAAAAATTATATAAACCCTATTGTTCTATCATGTTATTATCTTTTCTTTCATTTTTTAAGGTATCCGCCTACCTTTAAAACGCGATTTTTGGTCAAAGAGTCGATTTTTATTTACAATCTATTATTAAAGCCTGATTTCTTAGCTTTCTAGAATAGTTTCAATTTTATTTCTATCTTACTCAGAACTTGAGTTATAAGGATTTTAATAATATTTCGTGTTAATTTTTTAGAAGTAGCATTCTGCTACTAGAAATGGAACTTTGATGTTTGTTTACGTTTATATTTTACGAAATATCGCCAACAAAATATCTTCCAACATGCAAGATGAATTTCCCAAGACCCAAAATGCCAATGAATCTTTTAATAGTGTAATATGACAAAGAGTACCAAAAGAAGTGTTTCATTGTTTGAAAACTGTAAAATTGGGTGCATATGATGCAATTATATCATTTAACGAAGGATATCAAGGCTGCTTAAAAGTCTCAAATAAGCTGAACATTGAAAATTCGGGCTACTTCACTGTAAAGGGAAAAGATGGATAACAATCGAATCAGGAATTCGAAACGCCATGCAACACTTGTTGCATTTAAACGTAGGAAAGTTTTAAAGGCCTTCAGGAAGAAAAAGATAATTTATTTAAGTAATACAGGCAGTGAAGTTTACAAATCAGGGATTTTTTAATGTGTTAAATTTTAATTAATTAAGTTTCTGGTTTGAAACGTATTTTTAGATTTTTCTCAAAATCAAGATTTTCATATTTTGCTTCAGCGCAAAACCTTTTATTGAAAAGGGTTATGTATATAATGTTATGAAACTTTTTGGGAATATTTTATGAAAGTGAATATAGGATTGAACCTCACCTATTATTATAACTCTATTACTTTGCATTTTATTGAAGATAAAAATCATAACTTGTCACAAATTTGTACGGTTCTTCTGTATGTTGAAATACGACTTCCTATAAATATTTAATTATCAAGGTTATAATTGTGAGAGAGGTATACAGAATTGAAATATCTTTATTCAAATTTTTATACCGATTTTTCCTTTCATTTTAAGTTTTTAACCATATTCTATAGTATAATACATATAAAAAGTTATTTTTTCAATTATTTAAGAAAACCTTCTTCGAAGGTAGGCGGATACCTAAATTATTTGAAAGTTTACATAATGGAAACATGGTTGAAATGCAATGCTCTGCATCACGGCACGCCTGTTTGACTCATACGTCACGGCTGAGAGTCTCGTAAAACCCCTTTGTTCTCACTGGTTGGATTTTGACAAACCATCTTTTTTTTATGCTTATTTTAAATAAGACTTACATTATATTTATATGTATAGATATACTGATCATTACTGATTTCTTGAAATACTTCTATGCAATTGTAATACATGTATTATATTGTTCCTTTGAGATGAACAATATTATACTTACATGTATTACAGTTAATTATATTGATAGTATATTAGTCGAAATTTCAAAAAAAAACTCTCAACTACACTTCCTTCACTAGTATTAAAAATAAGCCACAGTGAATTCGGTGTTAACTTGTCAACTTTGATTTCTGTCCAAATTTGCTCAGAAATCGTCAAAAACTTACCATTTCATTGCTGAATTTTTATATGTGTGTGCCCCTTGATAATTTTTGCAGTCTGTAAATTGCTTGCCCCCTTCTCATCTAATTCCCAATCACTGCCTCTAAAGAACTTTTAAGTAGTTTTTCGCCCAAAAATCAGTTAAACTGAAATAGGAAGAAGTTTAGTTTTGTGTCATTGTAACATGTGACTTTTTAAAGAGCTTTTTATAATGATTCAAGATACCATTAAACATTAATATATTTAATCTTAACAAGCGTGTTATATGTTTGAGAACGTTAATCAGTTTACATACCTTGGCACTCTCATTACCAATAATAGTAACATTATACTCTATTTTGACAATGAGATACAATGGCTAAAGATGTTGTCATAGCTTTGAAAATTTGTTAAAGTTTAAGCTATTAAGTTTGATTACAAAGTTAAATCTCCATGAAACTCTTGTCAGACTTATCACATTGCATGGTAGTGAGTGTAGTGAGTGCTGACTACTAACAAAGACAGATGGGGACAGATTTTTAATATTTGAAAGAAAAATTTTAAGCAAGATATTTTGCCCAACCAGAGAGAATGGTAAATGGAGAATTTTATAGTTCTATGAAATATATAGAAACTATGGACAATCTAGCATTATCCGAGTCATTAAATCTTTTCGAATTAAATGACTTAGATATTTTTAGTTATAAGAACATACAATTCCTGTTAAAAAGATGACCTTCACAAAAATAAAGGGCATGATAAAAAGAAAAAGTGCTTGTTGGATTGACTGCGAGAACAACTTCCTATTAATTCCTTGTAACATGGATATTGTCTAATAAATGCTCAATCTCTATAGCAGTATGTTCAAACACAATTTTTACTGTAACATATTTTTTTTTTTTTTACTTTTTTAACATATGAGAGAAATTAAAAAAATGAACTGTATTAGGAAAGAGGAATGGGGTGAACCACTATAATATTGCCCAGTGATCGTTTTTCCTTTTTCTAAGAAATCCAAGCCAATGCCCCCCCATTCCCCCCCGCCCCCCCCCCCCCCCCAAAATCGTCACAATAACTTTTCTGACTGATGAGACCCTTGACAAGGCAACAATCAAAACTAACCCAAGAATCACTATCGCATTTCTTTTGGAGTCATTTAACAGCTGACGGCACACGTTGATAACATCAAATTGCCTTATCAAAGCCATCTGTCGTGAAAAGCATGTACTTTTTGAACCATCTTCGGAACTTACTTTTTCATCTATAATATTAAATTTTCACATACTCTTAAGAAGACTTAAATCCAAATTTTTTCTTTTAAAATGTATGTTGATTATATTATTTTCAATAATCAATTAAGTCTTTTAAACAAAATTAAAAAACTTAATTTAAAATGCAAAAAAAAAAAAACAATTTGTTAAAAATAGTTTTAAAAGAAATTTTAAGCATTTTCTAATCACTTCTCCTCCTCTAAGAGAAATATTTTTGCTTCGTGCTTAAAATACTTTTCTTTATTTCTAAAGATGAGATTTTTAAGATTTTAATTAGTTTTAGAGGGGAAATCTAAATTTAAAATCGACATAAAATTATGAAACTTTGTATTTCAATGTTAAAATTAAAAGATACGTGATGTTTATAGGAAATAGAACACACAAAAGAATAATTTTAGCGCATTACATCCATTTATAAGTAATGATACATAATTATACAAAATTCCGCTTAAATTCTAAGAATTCAAATGACATAAAAGTATGTTTTCATTAACTAACAGGTAAAATTCATATTATTGTTAGAAAAAAAAATAATCAAAAAGTTAGAATTTGAGTAAAGGAAGATCTACATAAGTTCCTTTATTTCGCAAATAAAGAAAGAAGTCGACATCCGACACTTCCAGTCGAGAATGAAAAAAAAAAAACTGTTTCAGTAGGTTTTTGCATCCGATCCAACAATTTCGAAACCCCAAGACATTGACTCTTTGGCACACATAGTTAAAAAGAAAAACGTGTTCGGAAAACATTTTTTTTATTGGCACGATTTGGTGAATAATGAAGCGTGTTTTCTCAGTGATCTCTGGTGCGAGATTATTCTTAATGCTTACTCATGAGAAGTTCCACGAACAGCGTAGCGTAGTATCCCAATATATCTCTCTATGATAAATATTTTCACAATAATATTTTACGCTCTTTTAAAGATAAGCCTTTTTTTTTACATTTACACAGAAACTTTGCGTTTAATTTTGTTCTTGCAAAAATTATATCATTTAAGGTTCCCGTCTACCGGCTATTTTAATTTCTTGAACGTAAAGTTCCTTTTATGGAATTTCTACTACCTTCTTCAAACCTTTTTTGTTTTGTCCGTTTGAATGCAAAAAAGTGCATCTAAAAAAAAAAGAAAGAAAAAGAAAAATTAATGAAGGTTTTTGAGGGATAACATTTTACGGCCGATTTTGTTTAGCTGTTTTTATTCCTATTTTAATTATACGTTTGTGTGTTTTCCACCCTTTAAAAATATTTTCATAAATTGGGGAAGAAATGCAATTCCGCAATTTTATTATTATTATTATTATTATTGCTCCTTCGGATGCACTTGTTTGCATTCATATAGATAAGATGGTATGGATACTTTTTCTCTCGAGAGAGCTGTAGTAAAAATCCATATCGAAATTGCAGTTAGACGAGAGCCTTAAGACCGTTGCCTAGCTCTGCAAAGATCAATTCTGGTTACGTATTCATTCTACTTTTCAGCGATTTTTTTTTTATATATATTATCTGCAGTATAAATAAATTATTAAGCTTTGCAATGACCTTGTTCCGTGTGATTTCAATCACTTAATCTATATCTTCATTATAATACATATAGATAAATAATTTATCAAAAAATTCTGCATTTTATCTGTACTATTAAAATGTAATTTCTTAATTTTGGTATTTTGAAATCATCGTCTGGCTCATTACATACATCAATTATGATACTATATTCTTAATATTTAGACTATTTTTCTACATCGCCTGCAATATAATTAAACCTTGAAATGACATTCTTTCATATTTTTCTACGGATGTAACACCTTAATTTAGCGCTACCTTCCATGTACTATCAAACGGTATGCAGATAGCGCCTTATGTTCTTTTTGGTTAGAAGCGCAAGCACGATCGAAGGCGAGAGACTTCTTAGCAGACTAATAGATGTGTGTTCGTGAATCTGTGTTTTATATATGTTTTGTATCCCGTGTTGTGTTGTGGAACGTGTCAAGTATTAAATAATATTTGTTCCTCAAACCATCTCGCTTGTTCATTATTTTGTCCTGAAATAATAACAACATTGGAGGGATACACGGTTTGAATAAATCCTCCACGATTCCTTCATTTATAACTCATGGACAAATTACAGAGAAGGCCAAAAGTATTCAGCGTATTTCATGTTTAAAAAAAAGAACAAATTGGGATACGTTTATGCTTATTTTTTTATTGGAAAGACAGCACAAAACAGTTTTATACAACACAATTTAAACATTATATAAGTTCCACATGGGTTCCGTATGTGACACACTAAATATCAAGCCGACATTCAATTTCACGCCAAGGGTTTTGCAGTATTTCAGCACGTATTCCTTCGATGACTTGAATGATTCGTTGTTTTAGCTCATCGATATTCAGAACTGAAATTGCGTACATTCAGTTCTTAATATACCTCCAAAAGGAAAAGTGAAGGGGTTCACTGTCGGGTGGTTTTTGCAGCCATGGTATCGCCCCCACCCCCGTCCAATCCAATGGTCAGGAAATGTTTTGTCCAGCTCGGTTCGAACTATAGAACCCTATTGTGATGGAGCGCTATCTTGCTGAAAGATAACTCGAGGCTGAAGGCGTTCTAATTCAGGAAAAGCATAGCACTGCAGAATGTCCATATATGTAACGCTGGTCACTGTGTGTTCGATGATGAAAAATGGTCTGATTTCATCTACAGCCAATACGCACCAAACATTCACTTTCGGGCTACTGTGCGCTTTTTCTCTAGCTGCGCGAGGATATTCAATTCCCCATATCCGATAGTATGACGGTTAATATAACCAGAAACGTGGAAAATTGCTTCGTCGGAGAAGATGACGTTTTTTAAGTAACAGTTGTCTTCGTCGATTTTGTTAAGAACACGCACGGCGAAATCGAAACGTTTAGTTTTATCGTTCGGTTTCAATTCGGGCAATAATTGAACTTTATATGGGCGAAGTTTGAGACGTTAACGCAAAATTCCTCTAACAGTTGTCCTCGGTATTCCCAGCTGCAAACTAGTACTACGAGTCAATGTACTCGAGTTTCTCAAAAACGTTTCCCTCACGCGATCAACATCTTCGGTCGGGGTCGATGATCTTCCAAGAGCATTCCTATTTTCCATACATCCCTTGTCCTTAAATTGTTGGTTCCAGCGGTTAATAGTGTCCTTACTTGGTGAGTAATCTTAACCTAAATGTCCTGTTTTGTAACCATTTGCAGACTGACGCGGGGCCGCGGTAGCCTAGTGGTCAAGGTCGTGGACTAGCGGCCGGCGGTTTTCGTTCAGTCACGGGTTCGATACTTGGCCGCCAAAGACCTGCCGTGTAGCCGGGGCTGATGCACGTTAAATCTGTTCGGGGCCCAAAGTCCTCCCGTTAGTGTGGTGTGGATGTTAGGAGAGGGGGGTGCCAGCTCAGGTGTCGTCCTCGTCACTCGACCGTGGTTCAAAATTATGAGGTCCGTCGCCAATAGCCCTCGTGTTGCTTCTAGTGCGACGTTAGTAAAATCTAAACTAAACTGCAGACTGACGCAATCAGTAAATTTTCCCAAGAAATGCTGTAGCGGTATCTACCCTGCTTGTGTGAAAGTTAATAAATGTTTAAAATTTTGTAGCATAAAACTGTTTCATGTTGTCTTTCCAATGAAAAAAGAAAAAGAAACATGTTCGTTCCTCAATTTGCTCTTTTTTTTTTCAAACATGAAATGCAATCAATACTTTTGCCCCACCCAGCATTTAACAGGAAGTTTTTACATTTTTCTTTGCATTGCTAAAAATGCAATTTTCAAGTTTTGTCTTAAGAAATGTTATTTATATTACACAAAACGCAAAATAGCACTTTTTATTATTAAAAAAATATATATTGGCTTTGATAATATCAATTTATCATGTGCTAACGTACTTTTTTCTAGTTAAGATCTCGAAGAAGTATAATTATTCAAAATGAATATTAATTAGCCTAAAGAAAGCGCAATTCCGAGTCTCTAGCTCCACAGAAGCAATTACTATTAAGAAAAGAAAATTACTTCTTCAAATTCCTATTGTATTTTTATTTTCACGATCAAAACATTGTAAATCACCAAAACGTCGTCGATGTTAACAACAAAAAGAATAAAAAAGGACGATTTTGCCATAGCAAATCAATTATTAAATAAAATATTAAAATAACAGCAAACGATAAATTATATTAGAGTTGACAATAATATTTTTTTGGATACGAAAATAAAAGCAGTCGACAAAAAAGTAAATTAAATATATCTTAGCAATGTAAATATACCTTGAGCAAATTAAATGCAATTTATAATCTGAATGTATCATAAAGTCAATATTTTGAACTTAATACCATAAATCCTTTATTTTATACCCATGCATTTTTGTCGATGTCATTTTTTCAAAACAACAACATGGTAGCGCATGTTACTCATAATAATGCAAAATATTATATGATTTTTTTAAAACTTTTATTAAAAAATATTATATGATACTTTTATTCCTTCTAATTGATCCAAACTTAATATTATGTACTATTTATCCCACTAATCTCATTATTGCATAGAAAATTTCAAAAAGTCTTCATAGAATTACTTCATTTTAAATCATCATTTCATATGTTATAATGAATAATTCTGTAATTATTACTTCGTTTAATGTTTATTTTTAGAGAAAGTGTGATAGTACAAAAATCTGCTTCTCAACATTTTCCTACTCAATGAATGAAATTCTATAAATAACATTTTCTTTGAGGCATTATTTAAGAATGCAAGACTTTAATGCTTCAAACGTTTTTGAAATTCTTCTTCAATGGAATTCTAAATGTCTAGTTCTTTACATCATTCTCAATGAATGAAAAAAAATTACTTCAGTACTTCGAATTGTTTTGATAATTAATCTCATTTATTATTATGTCATACATTACATACTTTGTATTACAAATTATTAAGCTATGTCTGTCTATAAGGTTATACTTCTATTTTTATTTTCAATTATTCCAAATGAAAATGATCTAACAGGATTGGATTTAATAAATAATAGATATTCCGGCTATAAAAGAGAATAACGTATCATAAAAAAGCATCGTTCGCAAATTAATCTTAGGTCCAAAATATCTTTAGAATTATCATTTTTATTCCACTTATTTCGAATTGAAGAATGTTAATAAAAAATGTTTAAAAGAAAAAGAAGGTTATTTTTTCAGTAAGATGGAATTTATTTTTAGAGCCTTTAAAATTAATTATAAGATTATTGACTTTCGTTGAAAATATGTTTATGTTATTAAGATGAAAAATAAACTTGGTAAGGAAAAAAATATTCCTTGGATCTTCTTTATCAAATTTTCTTTAAGAAGGTAAACTTTTTATTACCATCTTTTGTTTTAAGTATAGTTTCCTTGTCATTTTTGTTAACGTTTCATATATATTAAGTTCTTTATACTAGCTTTGTTTTAAATAATGTTGCATTATTTTCGCTTAAGAGTCGGAACTAAAATTGGTATAAGTAAAACTAAAAATAAATTGCAAAACTAAATTTAAATAAGGTAAAATTGTGAGCAGCATCAGAATCAGAATCCTGAAAAAATTATTTTTAAAAAAATTGATTTATCTTATCGTTTCCGTCAGTTGTCATGATTAAAAACGATCACATGATGGAAATAAAGGAAGTTGTGAGGCAATTGTAAAAAGATGCTTTTTACTAAACAAGTCGTTTATAGAACTGTTTTGTTAATAATTAACATGGTATATTTTTTCTGTTAACATCGAAAGCTCTCGACAGAAATCTTTTTTAACCACAAAAGGGGTCACATGTCGGGTGACCATGTCAACGACATTGTCACTCGGCCACTTTTCAAAACTTTATCGTTAAATTTTTTCGTACATGCTTGCTGCCTACTTTCCCCAGTAATGAACTTAATTTTCACAAAAATATGTTATAATAAAATTCTCCTAATTTTGTTATTGGAATCAAGCAGATATAAAAGTTTATTTATTTTACGTCAACAATAATTACATTTAGCTTAAATTGTATTCAATTTAATAATTTATCGTTTGCTTTAATTGTTATATCTAAAATGAATAGTATTGTCCATTTCAATACTTTATTGCTTACTTTAATTTTAATTTTTAATTGAATAATTTAGTAACAGTTCTTTTTAAAAAAAAAAAAAATAAAAAAAACCCAGCTAAATTCAGGTTGTTGTTTTTTTTTTATTTAAACATAATTTCAACACACAATTTCACATTTTATGAAAATTTTATAATCAGCAGTTTTTCTAACTTTCACTTCATTTAAAATTGTGGGATTTTACATTCAAATTTTGTATGAAAATAAGTTTTCTCATAAGTTTTTGAGAAAATACAGGATCGAATATTTTGATACATGAATGCAGAATTAAATAATATTTTCTGAATCAAGAGAAGTTTTAAATTCTGAATAAATTTTTGTGTACATCAGCATCCTTCACAAAAAACAGCTACCTTATAATTTTACGTTATTTTTGTACTTTTTATTCAATGTTAATTTTTTCATAAATTTATTTCCACATTTTATCTAGGCTATATGGTATAAAAGTATATTTATAATTAAGATTTATCTTAAAAAGGTGTTGTAAAAAATTTTGTTTTCGAAAATTAGATAAATTTTCTTTGAACACTTTTTGGAAAAAGCAGTGTAATATTTTCAAGACAAAAAGATTTTGTAAATAAGGGACAAATATAATCATAATTCCTTGAGAGTAAAGATTTTTAGTTTGCTCATGAATCAGATAGGCAATTTTAAAAACAACACATCTGAAAATTTCATTGTAAAAGTTATGAATTCCTTAATGCTTATTCAAATTCCTTTGTTTATTGAGGCTAATAGAGCAAATGAGACATGTCTCAATTTTCTCACTATTTTGTTTACATGTTGTATCTTCCTATATGGTGCTTACTCTAGAAAATCTCATTCGTGACCATTAGATTTCAAGGTCAAAACAACTCAAGAGGATAGTTGCAATTGATCAAAATTCTTATTTTTCGGTGTATTCCAGAGCTGATAAAAGTTTAATAACTGCAACATACTTAAACCATCCATCATTCTGTGTTTATTTTACTTAACTTCTTGTATACTTAATACAGATTACTCACCCAAAGGAACATCTTAACATCATCCGAAAAAGAACATTTTAATATTAGGGAATTGAACCAGGCTGTCTAAGTAAAAGCTATGAATACTGAATAAGATGATTGTTCTATTTTAGATAAAGTTCATAACAAATCAAGTAAGATCTACATGCTCTATAATTATTTTTTTTTATTTTGCTTAGAAATAAACTGTAAACAAAAGATCTGGGAGCTCTTGAAAACACTTGGAAGTACTTTTCCGTCCTGAATGATAAGTTTAACTGACTGACTTAGAAATGTGAAAAGCACCAAAAAATGCGCATGTTTTGTCTATTACACAAGCAACTAAACGAGTGATACTTGATGAAGAATTTCGTCACTTACGAATTCAAAAATATTCAATACATGCAGTGTGTACTAATAGAGTAATCTGTGTACTAATAGAGTAATCTGTGTTACGACTTAAGTATTTTGGGAATTTTATGCCTGTGGAAGTTTTTAAATAAACAAATACAGCTGTATCAGCATTTAAAATATCAATTTTATCGCTCAACAACGAAAATAAAAAGCATTTCTAATGAAAGTAAATGCTTAATTACAATACTTAGAGTTATTAAAATTTTGCATATGTTTTTCAATCAGACTCTACAAAAAAACTTTGAAAACAGAGCTAAGTCTAATTTGGTGGCTTTAAAAAAATCTATTTGCCTAAACTCTATAATCAAAACTATTTATATTTTGTTATTTCATTTGCATAATTACAAACAGCAAAAACCAATTTCAAAACCTTATAACGATTACGAAAAGGTCTTGGCATTTTAAATACATGTACGTCATTAATAATAAAATGCTGAGAAAAAGCTGTTTAAAGTTTTGAAGATCAATGAAATCATTGTGCATACTGTTAAAGAAGACTTAAATAATTCCTTAAATAACGTAACTAGTAATTAAATCTTGTAGATACATTTAGATAGGTCATACATTGACATTAAGCACAGTAATAATTTATTTCATATGGTTGATCAATTCAGCACACTATGTTACCTTAATAAGTGATCTACACTGTTTTTGAAAGATGGGGTTGTAATCTCAATATATTTAATGTATTTATAAGAAGGCACTAATAAATTATATCATAAATGATTCTTGACATTTTCTCTACCATTAAATTTTATCTGCATCACTACATCCCGAAAAAATAACGCAGACAAGATTTTTAAAGGTAAAAAAAAATCTGAATTATTTTATACAAAAAACGGTGAACAAAAATGTAACAACTTTATAAGATATAAAAAGACAATATTCTAAATAACCCTTCTTTTCAGGAATGTAACAATGCCGTGTGATAAATCAGGCTGAACCTCACAGGAAATAAGGCATTGTTGGGTTAAATAATTAAATTAAATTAATGGAATAATCCATGTATAAAGTATTTGTAAAAGGGAGAAATGTATTTACCCAGAAATGAACGGAATGATGTGCCAACTCAAGCTTTTGGCATTTAATGAAACATGTGGACAATCTCAAACATGAATCGCTCAGAAAACCAAAGTGGTTAAGACCTTTTTTCGATATTTTCTGACTTTTGTAAATTTTAATGGAATAAATAATATTCTTCTTTTTTAAGAATATTACGTTAAGAAAATTACTTAGCTTTTTTTCTAGGTCACACAGGCCTTTATATTATAATAACTTCAGAAACCATTGTGAATAAGTTCGCTTTTTATCAATATTTTTTTACATAAACTTTGAAATAAAGTCTAAATCATTCTTATTTCGATATTGTTTGTTAATAACACAGAAAAACAACAAATTCCTAATAGCTATAATTTTTACTTATGCTATTCAGAATTGTTCGAGAAACTAACTTGAAAGAAACGTTTAATTTTTACTGAGTCTTATGTATGTGTTTTCTTTTAATTTGAAGTATCTAAACTTTGGTTAAAACTTAAAAATATTATATCGAAGTGTTTATGAAAATTATTACGTTATCAAAAATATTAAATATTTTTTCTTCAATAACTGCAAAACATCTGACTTTTTAAAATAATAATAATAGATCTGTTCTAAGGGTATAGAAATATAGTTTTGATGAGAATGTGACATCTTTCATGTAATTGACGTAAAAGAACATAAAAGGTAGTTGGTGGGTCATAAATCTTTAAAAAAATATAAATCAACCATTGTATCCCAATGGTAGAACAATTTTAAAAGAAACAATAAAATATACGATGAATTTATTAAAGTATATACTTTCAATGACTTTTACAGAACATAAAGAACAATACATAAATATCAAAATTTAGATTTAAATAACTCGGAAGAAGATGTCTGTTATATGAGGAATAAACATAACATTTATGACAACAAATGTTTCTGTATTATTTTTGCATAAACTTCGTAACTTTTTCAACAGTCAGAAGGACTAAGACCAAAACTTTTTAAGATTTTGCCATTGTCCCAATAAATACAGACCATTTTATTTACACGTCCTGAAAATCTTTGTTTTGTTGCCTAACCTTAGAAAAAATACATTATATACTTTTCTGATCAAACCCACGAAATTCGTACGTAAATTATTTCCTTTGATATTTTATATCTCTTTAACACTTATAGACACAGAATATATGGTGCTTGTCTATTATAGCGGCGCCCGTTGATTAATCGCCAAGCGACTAGAAATATCGCCAAGTAGGTTGCATTAAAAGATGGTCTTTACGAGTTTGGCGACGACTTGGCGTAATTGTAATTTGACGGGCGCCGCTATAACGGACAAGTACCGAATATATTTTAACGAAGATAATTATTTTGTTTCTTCTGTATATTCCAGAAATAACCGCTACATACTTAAACGAGTCATAAATATATTGATTTGTTTGGTTTCAGGAAGCCATAGATTGAAGTAACCCGCAGTATCGTAAAGTTTTAATAATTACTAAAAATAATCGAGATAGAAACCTAATTTTTGTTTATTATTTTTAAGATTTGTCTACATAGTTTTCATCCATACATTTCTCCCAACGTTTCTTGACCTTTCGAAGGCCGTCATTGTAGAACTCAGCAGATTGAGCTCTATCTTCTACCTACCTAAATCTACGGCTTCCTGAAATTAAATAAATCAACGTTAATAGTTATTATTTACTACACTATGTACATACGGATCAATTAATAAGCAGAACAAATGTTAAACAGATACCTAGAATATTTCTTAGTATTAATTAAAACTTAATGATACACCCTCGTCAATACAGAGAAAAAGAAAGAGATGAGTTGAAAACAAAGTTGATATTGACGTATAATGGATCAAATGTTTTAACTCTTTTGAAAATGCCTTTTGAAAACACGTAAAATACTTTAGTCCATCTGTATTTATGTCTATGTCTGTTACCTACTAATGCAACCACGGGACGAATTCTTTTCATTGAATTCTGATTTAAATTTTACTTTTCATACAAAAATAAGCATCAAATTGGGCTATTTATTTATGTATTTAATTGAATCTTATCTGATTTTAATCAATAAGGAAAGAAGCTATAACAAACTTTTAAGACTAAGGAAAGAAGCTATAACAAACTTTTAAGACTTCGAGCTTAAATAACAAACCTCAACTAATCAGATATCCTTTAAAATAGTACAGAATATAAATCTATTTCTAAGTTCCACTAAAATTTTAAAAAAATTAATGAATATTTTGTGAAAATTTACAAAATGTGCAAGTTAAAGTAAGTTCTAAATTTAAAAACAGATGACTCAAAGCTCGGGAAATAAATTTAACAAAATATAAGATTTTTAAACCAATTAATAAATTTAATACTCTTAAAGCGTTGATTCATTAAAAAAAACTGTTACATTATTGTTACGAAAAGAAAATGTATAATTAATTCCCACATATTGTAAATGTCCTTAAAATTCAATATTTTGTGAAAACACACAATTTGTTATATCAATCCAGATAACCATACGGAATGAGATCCTATAGACGAATTTACCTCAAACTTGGTGATAATAAAAGCAATGTTCTAAAAAGAATAATTTCAAAGATATGAATCAATGCAATTATTTCTAATTGTCATCCGCATATTTTTTGTCATTTTATAGTAAAATGTAAATAAATTTTGTTTGATCGATTTTCAGAATGTATCGATACTTCGCAGTTCGGCATCCGTATGAAGCCTTACACTTATAATGTGCAGTGCCTCCCAAAATTGAGTACATTCCGCTTACTTTCCTTTTTAAAGGCGCAAAGCAATATTATTCAATGCATATTTAAGTTTACTAGTTATAAGAAGAATAGAATGCGCATTACAAAATGAACTAGGCAATTAAACAAAAGGTAAAAATGGATAATCTTTAAATTATCATGATTTTCATGTTCAAACTATAGATTTTTAAGTCTCAAAATTAAATACACACCTATTTTAATTCCTTTAATTTTTTTTTTGTATGAGACACAATGTTTCGTTACATATCAGTTTGTATTTAAAATACTTTTCAAACGGTGTGCATTAATTTGAAAGAGTTTGTATAATTTAACTGGATATTTTGCCCTTTTTCTTGTAACACTGTTTATAAGTATTCTTT
Organism: Nephila pilipes; assembly: GCA_019974015.1. Taxonomy (NCBI): domain Eukaryota; kingdom Metazoa; phylum Arthropoda; class Arachnida; order Araneae; family Nephilidae; genus Nephila; species Nephila pilipes. The sequence goes on along the minus strand of BMAW01028754.1, from coordinate 25,767 downwards.
ACACCTAATGTTATGTTATGTTTCTGAACAGATTTTTCAATTGAGACCACAAGTTCTCTATCGTAATGTGATCGTGAGATTAAGTGGTGTAAGCCATTGCATTTTGCAACTGAACGAAAACCAGAGTTTAATAATTTTTTCTGTATGTTTTGGTTCGTTATGTTGTTGAAACCTACAATGCAACCCTTAACCTAATTTCTGAGGAATACTTTAAAACACTTAGTTTTAAATTACTATTCTGTAGATCCGAGTATTTTATCGGATCCACGAATCTGTCCTTAAACTGGCTTTTCCACGCATTTTGAGAACCACATACAAGAACCAAACTATCAGAAAGATGGCAAAACGAATGGTGTTAAAAGTAAGTAGTTCAAAGTTAAGATTTCACCTAACATACCATTACCCATCACTTCCAAAAGCATTGAATTAACTTCCATTGCTGAATATTACTAAATTCTAGAATTAGTGTTAGTAAATGTAATTCTTTTTTTTATTTGCTTTGGACCGGAAAGATTTTCCAAGTTTGTCTTCATTCATATGTTGTGCAATGTAAAGACAATATAAGTTAAACAAACTAGCCCTTTGCTACTGGAAATAAAAGTCTTTTTTTAATAGAAACCACAAGTATTCAATTGAAAATTATTCGCCATTTAACGCTTTACTCTTGTGTATTATTTTAACTTTTACTCATATAACAAGACACATTTTACCCAAATATGCTTTTTTTTTTCTTTTAGCACTGACATCCGCGTTTTCCTTATCATAATTTATCATTTTTTCATTATTTTGTTTTATTTTTAAGCGATTAACATTGATCTTCTGATCATCGTTTTTAGGTCATTATTCTCGAACTCTCTGATGACTAAAATTTGTTTTCCTCAGAAACGTGTTGATTGTTTCAATACTGAAATCACATACTTGTAACACATAGCAATGGCAGTTTCAGTTACTGTGTTACTAGGACAATAAAAATCCTTATCTCCTCAAATTGTTTACGGAACAAAAATATTTGATTAACTAACGGTCCAGAATTACAATCATTTCATATCTGAAAAAGAATAATAATTGGATGAAAAAGTTGTATTATGACGTATGTGTTTCATTATTAAGCTCCCCGACCATCTTAAAGGTGGAATAAATAGTCAATAAGTTTATAAATACAATTGAAGAGACGTCAGAAAAAAGATAACACGGTTTATTATCAATCAACACATAATATGCAAGATCTCTCTTTCTAGTCCATCTTGACTTAGTCAGGCCTCATTTATATTTAAACAATATTGTCTTTGCATACCAACTCACTCGATTCCATTTCAACACTTCTTGCTCATAATAAGGTTCAATTCTTATTATTCTAACCAGAAGTCGCTTCTAACCGTTTTCAAAACAAACGATTAATTACAATGATTCACTCCAATTTACAAGCATATATTAGCTTGTCGTTACCGACTGCCTCTCTTCTCATTCTTTTCAGTTGCATTTCATTTATATATCATTATTTATAATTCAATTAACTACATTTCTTATATTCATCTAATATACCTAATCATGTTTCATTTGGCTTGCAAGGGGTTGTAAAAGTATGCAATTCAAATTATAAAATGTACCCGAGGTAAAGGGAGAGAACCGCAAATAGCACAATGTCACAAAATGATTAGAAATTTCAAGATAATGGATGAAGAAATAATATTACATTATTTCTAACTGGTCTATTTAGTGAATGGGGCAGAGAAAGGGGACGAGGTATGGGAATTTGAACTCCTAATTTGGGCAGGAACTAGGTTTCCTAGTGCTCATTAGTTAATGTATTAACATTACGTAACAGACGCCTTTTTCAAATATTACGGTCAGCATTGATAAAGTTACAATTTTCATTTCCGTAAACTTTTTTCATATTCCAATTTTTAGATTTCGTGCACATCAAAATGGTACAAAATATTTATGTATTAAAGACAGAAATAGGACTGAAGGCCAAACGTGAATTATAACCATCATAATGCAAAACCGAATTTCTTATTTAACTAGGAATTCAATTTGAATTTGGGAAAAACTGTAAGAACACAGAAAGATTACTTTTGTTTGTAGTCTGGAATTGAAAGTGGTAGTTAACAGAGTTCACTTCTAATTCAGTGTTGAATTACCGTGTTTAATTAATTTAGATGAGGGCAATATTACCAGCGATGCAAGTAGTTCAGAATAAATCCTAATGAAACAAACGATTTGTTAAATAAGAATATGTTTAAGATAAACAATTTACAAAGGTTTTGCACTCTCCAACATTCTCCAATACATCTGTATTCGTTGAGAACTCCCTTCAAAGTCAGTTTTTACTTTATAGAAACATACAGTAAAAAAAGATAAAGAGAAAAGAGTTCTAATTCCAATTGTCACAGCCATTACTTGGTAAGTTATAGATTATTTAAAGTGCTTAAGACTTCAATATTGGTAATGGACAGGACACATAGTGTAAAGTTACAGTCAATAAAGTTATTGATCAATATACAGAAAGCAGATACGGAACAGTCTATAAGTAGGGAGTGATCTGTTTCCCTGACAGTTGAGAGAAAATAAGTTATGTAGAGAATTTTTATCATATACTAACATATTGTTGTAAAAAGAATATGACACCAACAAAAATGCGTGAGCATAAAATAAAGTATACACGGTGTTTAGGTTCAAAAGATTCACATTATAATACATTATGATTATAATAATTGTTTTTAGTTGGCTTAAGGTATATTTACATTGTTAAGGTATATTTAATTTAATATTTTAACGTCTGTTATTATTTTAATATCCGAACAGAATATTATTGTTTACTTGAATAATTTCTAAAACTACAACCTTTGATACTACTACCATTTTACAGTTGCTCTATCTACGATAATATTTCTATGACTTAATCTACATATCCTCTATCTATTAATCAGTAGTTTCAATATTATTCTCTACGCTTCGAATATATATTAAAGCATTTTTTATATATTGGGGCTCTTTCACAAGGCAAGGTTTTCATATAATGATAAATTAGCCCCAGAGGTTAATTAAAGGGAAATGCGAGTAAGAATTCGTTGCAAGCTACAATTACAAAATAAAAGCTACAACCATTTGGGGCAAATTTAAATAAAAATAATATTTTAAAGTTTATAAAAGTTATATGTTCAATGTAATCACCACGAGAAATATTAACAATATCCAGAGGTACGATACGGTGGATTGGTCACAAAGCATATAACGACCTTGCTCTTAATCAGCAGCCCCCCAAAATTCCTGATTTAAACAGTACGAATTTTTTCCCTTTGAGGTTACTAAAAAGGTAAAGTATGTGTGCTTGAGTATGTTTTTCCACTTACAGGCGAACAGTGACGAGCTGAAGCATCAAAATACAACCATTCAAACTGCAACACCTAACATGCTGAAAAAATTGGTGAGTGAGTTCTGTTATCGAATGGATATTGTTCGTATTTCTGGAGATGGTCAAATTGAACATTTATAATTTTATAAGCTTTTAAATATTACTTTTAATTTAATTAGTCCAAAAAGGTTGTAACCTCTTTTTAGCTTTGTTACAATAACTTCAAAGTTGGGAAATTATTTTGTAAGCACTTCGTATCTCTCGAATAAATATCTGATATTTTAATGTAATATTTATTCCCACGTTAAATAGGCCAAAAATTTTAAAAAATATTTACGCTCTGTTTTGTATTATTTCACTACAATATTGCCCAAAATAATTTTAGACTTTATGTCATATATATATATATATATATATATATATAGAGAGAGAGAGAGAGAGAGAGAGAGAGATTTATCGTAAATATAAAATGATGTTATATTTCAGGAAGTCTACGTAATATAACATCAAAATATAATCGGTTATGATTAACTTAGCTCCTAAATTATCACTCGTACTATGTTATTGCAAAAAAAATCGCTTCAACTAGATGGCGATCGATACAAATCGATACTAGATCGATACAAATAAATGAAATAAAGAAATACATAAAATACAAATAAATAAACAATGTAATTTTGTTATTGGATTGCAAAAACAGAAGAAAAAAATCGGATTATGGCTGCACTTTTAGCTGTAAAATCAGTTTTAAATCTCAAAACATACATGGGAATTAGAATTAGGGAATAGTTAAAATTAGACATGCAAAGGAATTACATGTAATAAATATAAGTAAAAAAACTTTTTAAATCAATCTCTAATAAAAGATGGACAGATAAGTATGGGAAATTTTTACAGTGAAATAACATGTAGATTGCAAAAACTTGAGGCGTTTTAATAAGATATCTAAGCAAATACCCATAAAATAAGTAACATAGCTAATTACTAATATGTGAGATTAAGAGACATACTAACGCCTCAAGACTTAATAAATTGACTATTATTATTTTGTGTTTGAAAAATTATTTTATACCTTTTAGTTTATTTTTACATAAGAACTCGATTTAAAAATGCGTTTTACATAAAATCTCTAATTCTTTTTCGTCTGGAAATTTAATTCAAAATACATTTTCGTGAGCTAAACGTGTGAACAAAATTTCGATTCAATTGGATATTGTTAAGCGCAAGGCCCTGGCCCTCAGCCACTCCCTACCCTTCAAGTCCAACACTGTTTGAGTATGCCATAGAATTTTACTGTCATCGGACATGTAAACAAAATTTCAGCTCTTTAGGAGGATAGGAAGTAGGTTAATATTCGAGTAAAAATTTTGAACTGGACAGACAAACATACGAATGAACATGCCAGTTAAATAAAAGCATGTAATAAAAAGTACTTCCTGATAGAAATTAGTTGAATTGGCACGTGTTGTCCGGAAGAGTAAAATATCACTCATCTTATAATTATGACGACCAAGGTTATCGTTATAACTCATTGAAAATGCAAGTAATTTACAAACATGACTTATCATCTAAGCATCGAGATAACACGAGATACAGTGAGATATCAGTCATTTTTTTCTAATTAGCAAATAGTTCACAAGCAACGATCCCGTTCATGAATTTTTTAACCTTGACCTGGAAAAAAAATGCTTTATATACGAAAAAAAAAACTCTTATAAGTATCATTGTAAGATGCATTGAAATTTCGTTCATTTCTTTACAAAATTGCATATTTTAATAAAACTCCAGTAATAGTTACTTGATGTGTAAATATTTAATTAGTTTATAATATCTCTTCAGAAATATTTTGGGAAAATGAGCATTCTTTAACGTACTTTGTGAATTTTTATTTCACATTTGTGAATTAAATTAATAATGAATTTATGTAAACTGCGGATAAGAAAAATAGGAAATGCAAATTACGTAATAATTCGAAGAACATCAAGTTATTTAATATGATTATTTTACGTGGGGAATTTAAACAAATTTTTAATTTTTCAGCAGAATAATTAAACTCTAACATTTTAAGTCTGTTAAAAATAAAATCACCAACTAAATTTGTTAACATAAGACTTGTTCCTGTACCATATTTGACTTATTTTATGATGCATTTTTTGCTATAACAACCTAAGACAATTTATAAAAAATTATATATGTTCTGTACATTATTAACTCAACAATTGGCTTAAATTTTAATTAGCCAAATAAAATCATAAAATGTTTCGAGAGCGCTTTAATATAATTTTTTATTAGTAGTAGTATTTTTAATTAAATATTTGAAAATCAAATTTAAAATTTATTTCTGAAAAGCAACAATATATTTACATATCTACTGGATTTCGCTTTCTTTAAATATGATTAATTTATATGAAAAAAAAAGAATCTCATTGATTAGGAATCAAAAAATATAAATTAAATAGAAATAAAATAGTTTAAAATACTTACTTTACATCACAATTATTTTGCAAACGCTTTTCTTTACACTTAATGAACTTCGACAATCAATTTTTCAGACACTTTAAGAAAATAAGACGCCTTATTATCGCTTGTACAATAAAAATAAATATTAACAACACAAATTATCCCATTTTTGAATTTTTAATAAAAATAAGTTTTAGTTGAAATCACCTATTACCTGCACCTTTAATTATATTCAGACAGATACAGAAAAAGTAATAAATAATATTCATTCAAGTATTCAAAACTTACTTTCTTAAAAAAAAATAGCTCACCCCTTTTTAGAATGTGTTTCTAGTTGTTACGCGAGAACTTATAGATTCAGATATAATTATGTTAAGAATTCGTTTTGAAAATAGTTCAATGCGTCCACAATTCAGCGCATCACTTATCGAAACGTTTTGCGGTTGTGAGAAAGTTTATTCCCTTTCATTAGATCCCATACAGGTCATCAGATATGAACTGAACTGACCGCTCAAAGTCTTCCAAAACGCTTCATTTGTCCGTTAACGTAGTAAATAAATACCAAGCATTAACGTTATCAATTCACCACGCCATGCACGTTTATTACATTGAGTTGATAGTTTCCCAGGTTGGGATTAGTTTATACAAAACGACGAGTGATTTATGAACTGCGCACTTCTCAACATTCATTAGTTACGTGAAAAGAGTTTTTGAAATTCTTCATACTTTTATTTATTTATTAATTTAAAAAAAAGTTTTCTTTTTTTATCTTCGAAAATATTGATCGAAAAGAGCAAAAAATAATGGAGAATCTGTTTCAAGAGTGAAAACTGCTTCATACTAAAAATTAATTTCTTACATTCATTGCTTTTTTTTTATTTATTTTCAAAACTTCTATGCATATGAAAATAAAAAGTATTTAATAAAAAATACCCTTTAAAAATGTTTTTAAATGTTGTAAAAGAAACACTTCTATAAAAGGTCAAAAAAAAAAATTAAGAAATGTCACCTGCTGGGAATATTTTCTTTCACAAAGTTTTTCTAACTTCATCCACTATTTTTTTAATAAATTTATCAGTTACATAAGAAATTTTTGTTGTTAACCACAGATTCTTATAATCCGATGGCTCTACTTATCTATCGAAATATCCAGAACAAATGAGCCAAGATTCTACCTTCCCGGCTTCGTATCCCTTTCATCAAAAAAAAAAAAAAAAAGATCCATCTTTTGAAAACAATGGCTTCCTTCAACTAATAAAAAAAAGTTATCCCACTTCCACTTTTATTTCCTCACTGTCTCTTTACGCTATAATTACAAGAAGCGTTCTCTTAAGATTCGGATTTCGAAATTAGGTTCAGGAAAATGTTGAACTGTAACACACATTACTTAACCGATTCTCACATGCCAAACAAATGATACTCATAAATAACTAGTTTTTGAGTAAAATATATACGAGGATGGTTCAAAAAGTACCTTTGTTTAAAGACTGATAATATTGCCTGAGGCAAGTTGGTGATATCATTGTGTGTTATCTGTTAAAAGACCAGAAAATAAATTGGATACTGATCCGTAAGTTGGTTTGGATTTCGGTGGTATTTGCACCAAATCAAACAAAATGTCATTGTTGCCGCGTCGAGTTGTTACCTTTGTTGAGAACTTAATTCATCGTTATTCACCGAAAACCAAGCAACTTCCGATAAATTTATTCCAAAAAAGGTGAGAATTGTCTTGATGGACGTTGAAGTTATGGCGGCGAATTTTTAGGATACGAAAAGCGTCATACTCATGGACTTCTTAGAAAAAGGAATAACGGTTATTGGGCACTACTATAATAAATTACTCTATTCTTATTTCTAGCACAAGTACTTTTAGAACCTCCCTCTTTTCTGTGTGTGCGTGCGCAATAAACCCGCCCAATCGTCTTCTTTTCTTTCTTTTCTTTTTTTTAACTTTCTTTCTCTATTCTTAATTTTTCTCCCCGAATTATATCTTAAGTACCAACTTTCATGCGCTTTTTAATTGCAACTGCCGTCTTTGCATTGCAAAGCCTTGAGAGTGACATTAGTATAACAAGACTACTAATTGCAGGCGAAGCAGAATAACGGAACTTAACAGTTTTTTGGGATATGTAAGCCTACGTTTGCCTTTGGTCATTCTCTTTTTGCCTAACGCATGTTTTCTAAAGTACGGCCCAAAATCCTTTAAAATGCGGTCCAAACGCAAATTATGAAAATATTTAAATTTACGCATTCGTTTGAAAAGTCTTTAAAAAGTAATTGTACTAATTTTAAATTTTTTTCGTTAGCCATGGACGAAAACACTGACGCTTTTACAACGGCACAATTGGCAATTTTTATAAGAGAAATATATTAACATTATAATATCACGGAAGAAATGGTTGCTTTAGTATCATTAAAAGACACAGCTAAGCCTGTAGAATCATTCGATGAAAAGGTTTTCCTTATTTATGAAAAATTTATCAGCTATCATTACCGATGGAGCCCCTGCCATGGTTGGTAAAAATGGAGGACTCGTTAAAATGGTTAATAAGGAAGCCGTCGCTGCCGACAATACGATCTTGATGGCATATCATTGTAATATACATCAGGGTAATTTATGTGAAAAAATTTTAAAAATGGAAAGTGTATTAAGCGTTGTTGTAAAAACCACTAGCTTTATAAGAGCAAAAGGACTTATTCATAGACAATTTGAAGAGTTTCTTAAGGTAATGGGCTCTGAATTTGCAGATGTTATTTATTAAACAGAAGTAAGATGGTTCAGTAAGGGGAAGATGCTCAAAAGATTTTACGATTTGAGAATTGAAATAAAAATATTTATGGAAACAAAAGGGGAAACCTGTGAATGAATTTGAGGACGAAGATTGGGTTTTATAATTAGCTTTTTTAGTAGACTTAACAGAACATTAGAATGATTTAAATTTGAGACTTCAAGGAAAAAATCAGCTTATTAATGTGTTCCAAGTAATTACAGCGTTTGAAAGAAAATTGAAATTTTGGCTTAATCAAATAAAAGTAAGATTTGACACATTTCAGTACTTTGGCTGCACATAAACCTGTGATTTTCACAAAATATGCTGTATTAATTTTTGATTTAATTCAGGAGTTTGAAAGTAGATTTCAAAATTTTTGAAAAAATGAAGAGTATTTAAACATATTTTCTACTTTATTTTCTCTATAAATTAATAAATTGCCTTCAAATCTTCAAATGGAATGCATTGAACTGTAAAGTGACATTCAACTTAAGGAAAAATTTGGGAATGTTTCTTTACTGGAGTTTTATAAAGATTACCTACCCCGTGATAAATATCCTATTTTTCCCAATCATGCTTTATTAATGTCTTCAACTTTTGGCAGTGCTTGTATTTACGAACAGTTATTTTCAAGAATGAAGCTTACAAAAATCAAAAATAGGACAAAGATCACCGACAAACATCTTCAAAATGCAGTAAGAATTGTTACCTCGTCTATTGAACCTGAAATCGATTTGCTTGTTCAATTAAAGAAAATTCATCCATCTCATTAATTCGAATTTTTTCCATCTTTATGAAATCCAAACTAAATGAAACGAAACTTATACAAATTTAAAATAAATACGTACTTATTCATATCTAATTCAAATTTAAAAAAATTACAATAAAAAGAAGTTATATAATTCATTTTAATAAAACTACATAGAGTTAATTTTTATTTCAATTTATTAAAAAAATATTGTATGTGCGGCCCAGCAAAACTTTTTTTTTTTTTTGCAATATGACCCTCAAACGGTCATAGTTTAGACACCCATGTTTTAAAGTAGTTTCTAAGTTATTCGGGAATAAATGTTGAATTTCGAAGTTTTATTCAAATTAAATCGTAATTTTATGGATGAAAGTAATCACATTTTATAAATGCTTTGTAATTTTTTCAGTAACATAAATTTACAAATATCTTAAGGAATTTAATTTTCAAATGTTTTAAAAATTAGAGAAAAGTATAATTCAAAAAAATTTGAATGATTCGAAATTTGAATATTCTAATTGTTTTAAACAATACATTTAAATAATTTTGGCTCACAATCATCCTTAATTCAAGAACTAGTGTTTGCCGCATAATTTCATGAACAGAATAATAATTTGCTGTCTCTCCCAAAATACACTATTCACTTGCCTTCTTAAAGGCGTAAAATATACACAACTTTATTAAAGTACTAATTTCAGATCAACATTTATGACTTTTAGCAGACTCACAATCCCATACAAGAACCAAATCACCACTATGCCAAAGAGGATGGTGTATGAGTGAAATAATTCACTTGTTCAGAGAGTTAGGATTCCGCCAGACATACCATCATTTCCAAAAACTTTGAATTAGATTCCATTATTGAACACTATGCTATTAAAAATATATTAAGGCCTTAAAATTTAGTTTTATGTAAATGTAATATTTTTTTTCACTTTTAGTTTTGAGAATAGAAATTATTGGTTTTCCGTTAGCAACCCAACCATTAAAATTATGTTCCGTGAGTACTCTTCTAATTGCACCAGCAGAAACATATTTCTTTAGAAGAAATAAATGAGGCAATTTTTATATCTTTAAATTTAATTCATGATTCTAGAATATGTTTCTCTTGGTCGTCGAACAGAGGATTCTTTTTCTGCTTCGTCCAAATTTGCAATTTGTCCATATTTTGTTCTCTTCTGAATAATCTTTAGTACGCATGAGTAAATGTGTTGAGCTTCCTTTGCATTCCTACGTAGATATTTACCTTACTCAGACATTCAAAGAACAATTTTCCGAATTTTAAAATAATTTTCTGTTCTGGAGCTCTTATTTGTTTACAACTAAATAATATTTTTCTTCTGTAAATCAAATATTAGTACTTTAAGAAAGAAAAATGTTATAATGATTTATTACCAGTGGTAATAAAATTGCAATTTATATAGAGTGGTTGCTCAGTTTTATGAACCTGAAATTCGAGCTTTGAAGTAAAAGTTTTATTAATTAAAATTTTTATCAATTCTACATTTTTATTTCTTAGTCTAATACACTTTGTAATGTGACTTTTATCGTTCTGATAAATATTAAACTTAAATGCGCATTTAGTAAATTTTTTTTTTTTTTTTTTTTGCCTTTCAGAAAGATAGTGAGAGGTATATGCTGAATTTTGGATCCACTGTAAGTGTCGAAATAATTTGTTTTGAAATTATTATTTGAAAAGAATTGATAATTTTATACAAATACAATACAGTAAAAGTATTTTAAATTTAAAAAATCATTAGCACAAACTTACAATGAAAAATTACATATTTTGTGAATTAAATATTTATTTTGTTAATTAAAAATTTGATTTGATAAATTAACAAACTACTGAGAAAATTTAATTACAATTAATTTTAGTTTTCTGTAGGAGGATATAAGATACAGGAAATAAAGTGATTGAAAATTATTATTATTAAAAGTAAAAACGAGGAATAACCATACATAATCGTTTGTAGTTTTTTTTTCTTGCATATATGTACACGAGCAATTGATAAAATAACAATTTCGATATTTAAAAAGAATATTCCTACAAAATTTACAGTTGCTTTTCACATGCATAGTTCTTCAATACATAACGAGATATACAAAAAACCAATTTGGATCACATTAATTTTCGAGAAGTTTCAATTTTATTTTCAGAAACAGAAGGAAATCGTATTCTTTGTCTTATAATTCCATCTCCTTTTTTAACAAAGGCAAAGTTATTTACTATCATACAAATTTTTAATGAAGGATTAAATGGAAAAAACTTTAAAATTGAAACTAAAGAATCGATTTTGAGAATTCTACTCCAACATTAAATTATTACGTAGTTTAATTTCAAAACCATTGTCCTGTACTTTTTTTCTTAAAGAGCATTTTAAAAACTAATTTAGGAATTTTTAGCCTCAAAATTATTAGTAATGCAGAGATAATACAGAAAAAAAGCTTATTATTATTTTTACAAATAAAACAGAGAGGAAAGGAATTTGTGTGAGGGTAAAAAATTGAACTTATATCAATGCTAGCTGATTCCCGCCCACTTCGCTGGACTGATGATAATAATATATTTCGCAACCTATACGTAAAATAAAAATAAAATTTTTAATTTTTAAACGTAAATGATGATCTAAATGTATTGTCTTTAATGAAATTGATTGTCTTTAATGTTGGTTATCCACCACTTTCAAAAATATGAGAAAAATAAAAAAAATTAGTAAAAAGTCACCCCATATATATATATATCGATAAAAATTATTCCACCGTATACATGTTACACCTAATATTGAAAAAGATACAACCTTTTGTTAGAAGGTTCATCTTGTGTTTAACTTTCAAATGAAATACCCTGGCATTTACATCGTGTCTATCATAAGATTTTTGTCCTAAATTTGCAATACTAAAAAAAAAAGTCGAGCAAGTTAGGACGTCCAAAATGCCTTACGTATGTCATATCGTCTTGAGTTCGTTCATGCATATATCGAGGTTCTCCAATAAACGAAGATTGTCTTGCGTTCACGCTACTCTGTATGAAGTAACCATTTTAGTATTTTTCAAAATCCCGCTAAGTTTTGGGGTTAAACTGCACTTTTACCAACCATGGGATTCGAAACTTATTTATTTCTATCGCTGAATCTGTACGTTTTTCCTAATTTCGACATTTCACATAAAGAGCCCCTTGGCCAAAATCTTACCAATTCTCCATCAGCACTTCGATATTAAATTATTTGGTATTTTTCCATTTCGCACGCGCAGATCTCACCAAGTAAACTTAATTAGTGACAAAACACAGCATACACAGAAGAAGAAAAAAAAATATTCAGTTTGACGTCGGTCATATCATTTTTGGCGATAAAGTCGCCAAACTTTACATAACCGATGCATAAGAGTAGATTAACGGATGAAAATTATATTTCGGATAAGAGTCCGTAAAATCCGTTCTTAGTGGGCGTCTACATTGCAAAATGAGTAACTATGCTAAATTTCTAGTCAATCGGATGTATAGTTTTAGAGATCTTGTGATGAGTCAGTCAGTGGTATTTCGCTTATATATATATATATAGATAGATTTGTCAAATATACGGAGTATAAATACTTCAAAAAGAAACTATGACGGTGCCATTGTTTCAATAGTATATAATTTATGCGAATTTAATTTTTAAACATAGAAAAATTAAACTACTTCAAGATCAATGGTAAATGCGATCAGAGAGAAAGAGGAAAATGTTCTTAGGCTCAAATGCAAGATAAAGTTTTATTTAATTGGAAAAAAAATCTAAAATCTCAGTAATTCGAGACAGAAAAATCTCTAACATAGTAGATTTTTATACCAATTTTTATTCTGTGTCTATAACTATGAAAAGAAACTGTTTATTTTACACTAGAAAATACAAATTAATGAAGGTAGTAGCAGAATGGTGTAGTTTTGCAGCACAAATACAGACAATTCATTAGAAAATTCAATTAGAATATGTTGTGAGTTTCCGTTTTAATATCTGCAGCAAGCTAGGAAAAGCAGATTTAATTAAAAATGTGGTAAAAAAAAATATTGGACTAAAAGAAGTATTAGTCATTAGAGGATTATTACTTTATTTTTAAAAATTATCACTTTGTGCTAATTTTTTTAAAATAGAATTTTTAATTTATTTCAATGGAAAAATTTTTCAACTGACAGTAAATATGGCAAAGAAATGAAATAACAATTAATCAATGCCTCAAAACTTTGTGCTTCGTCTTCATAAACAATTTAAAATCTCAAAAAAAAATTATTTTTGCCTTTTGCTTATCGCACACAAGAGTTAAATGAATTATCCCGTTTCAAAGTTCCATATTTTCAAAACTAAACTATTCAGTATGATAAATACTACATAAATACAAGAGAAAACTGTAAGAATTTTTGTATATAGTGAAAAATAGATGACCCTCGTGTGTCCTTCGTGCAATTTTTTCACGACAGATGTTTTAGAATATTTCACGGAGCTATCTCACAGTTGGAGCGGTCGCATTGGACCACATAACTTGTTGCTCCAAAGCTGATCCACCCAAATTACCTGATATGGCCTAATGCGATTTCTTCCTTTGAGGATTTGTAAAAGATAAAGTGTATGCTCTGCCATTACTTTACTTAACTTAAACAGCGGATTTCCATTGCTACAGAATCAATTACCACTGACACTTTACATCGTGTTCGGCAGTAACTAACATATCGAATTGATATTATACGTGTAATTAAAGGAAGTTATATAGAACACTTGGAAAAAACTTTTATATGTTCCCTTTGTATACACGTATTACTTTCATTCTGATCGTTTATTTACAAAGATTTCGCATTTTAAAATCGGATGATTCATTTTGAATAATCCTATTTAACTTTCGATTTATTCACTCCTTCACTGGGAATTATTCAACTTCTCTTTATCATCCATGCTTTTAAAAACCAATTAATTTAATCGGCATGCCTGTTTGAAAACTATTTACAACCGAATCAACTCTACTATCTTACATAAGTTTAAAAAAAATGTTAACATGTAGATTTGGTTTTCTCTGCCAAGGGGGGTAGGGCCTGTCAACGTCACGATCCAACTCCGTTTACTAAGACTAACGAATGGCAGAGAGTAAAAATAGACAAGGACATACAAATAGAGGGTTGGTGTAATAAATTTAAAGTTAACGGAACTCGGTTTTCAGTGAAATTACACAAGTTGGATACGTTCCATGACGTGCAGCAGAATGTTCCGTTTGTATACCGTTGAGAGATGGTACTAATTAATGACACCCATTAGCAAAATTGTTAACTAAATAGAATAAAATACAACTTTCATTTGCTGCAAATTGTTTGAGATTAATCAGATTTAACAGATTATTTCTTTTTATCCAAAAGAATTCAATTTTTTAAAGCATTTAGTATTTTTTATTTAATTCATTGTATTAACATCGAATATTATTTCCTTGAATTTGAAAAAAAAAACCGTTTCATTGGAAATGTATTTGAATTATTTAAAAAAAAAATTTAATATATATAGTATTTGTATAGTAATTTTAAATTAAATCATTGATCCAAGTGATAATAATTATAGAATATCATTATAATCATTATTGTTATTACTCGTACAAGAATACAATCATTTCTTAAGAAACATAATTTTCAAATTTGTAAGCTCCAATGTTTTTATTTATCAATACAAATATTCCAATTCAAAAATTCAGATCATATATTTGAAAAACGTTTTATTTTTCACAATGGTAAAGGGTTTATTCGTTAAAACAAATGCTTTTAAAAATATTTCAAGCATTTCATTTATTGTTTCAACATTCGATAGAGGAATATTTTATCCCAAAATTATTGCAGCTGAATTCCCGGTTATTTAATTTAGAAATGTGATTAAACTTTCGTGAATCCTTCCGTTTCATTATTCTCAAAAACATAAGATTTCGCATATTTTTGGAACAACGAACTTAAATTTTTCAGCTAGATATTTAATTCCTTTTTCTCTATAACTATATGAATTATTTTACTCTTTAGAATTGTTTAGAAATAGCCTAATCACAAATGGCGCCATTTTGATAATATATATATATATATATATATATATATGCATGTTTATAAGAGAAAGATGCATTTTAACAAACTGAATCAAAAAAGAATGAAAAAATAAGCAGAAGGGTTCACGAAAAGAACACATCTTCTATATATATATAAGCGAAATACCACTGACTGACTCATCACGAGATCTCTAAGACTATACAACCGATTGACTTGAAATTTAGCTTAGTTACTCATTTTGCGATGTAGACGCTTACTAAGAATGGATTTTACGGAAGTCTAATCCAAAATGTAATTTTCATCCGTTAATCTACTCTTATCTGTCGGTAATGTAATTTTAGCGACTTTATCGCCAAAAATGATATGACCGATGCTAAACGGAGTATATTTTTTATATGTATACTGTGTATTGTCACCCATTACGTTTACATGGTGAGATTTGCGCGTGTGAAATGAAAAAATACCAAATAATAATTTAATATTGAAGCGCTGATGGAGGATTGGCAAGATTTTGGTGAAGAGGCTCTTCATGCGAAATTTTGTGCATGACGAAAATAGGAAACGTACATATTTAGCGATAGAAATAAATCTGTTTGGAATCCCACGGTTGGTGAAAGTGTATTTTAGCTCCAAAACTGAGCGGGATTTTGAAAAATACTAAAACGGGGTGACTTCTTACGGAGTAGCACATACGCAAGACAATCTTCGTTTACTGGAGGACCTCGCTACATGCATGAACGAACTCAAGAGGCTATGACATACGTAATACATTTTGATCGTCCCGACTTGCACAACTTTTTTTTTTACGATTGCAGTCACATTCAATCCTAAATGTTTAGAAATCAAAGATCTCTTGAGGCAAGGACAAAAATCTTATGATAGGCATGATGTCATTGCGAGGGTATTTCATTTGAAAGTTAAGCACATGATGAATCTTCTGGCAAAAGGTTGTATCTTTGGCAATACTAGGTGTAATTTGTATACGATGGAATGAATTTTATTCATATTATATATAAATACATATAAATATATATGGGATGACTTTTTGCTAATTTTTTTCATTTTTCTCATATATTTGATAGTTGCGGATAATCATTATTACAGACAATCAATTTCTTAAAAATTTTAAATTAAAATTAGCATTATCGTTTAAAAATTGAAAATTTACTTGATATTTTACGTATAGGTTCCAAATTATAATTTTATCGTCTTCCCAGCGAAGCGGGCTGGTATCAGCTAGTATTGAATAAATTCTGAAAACCCGCTTTGTCTAGTAATCTGCTAAAATATAATTATTCTTGGAATTTCCAATAAAAAATTTAATGAGTCAAAACTAAGCGCAACTAAATTAATAATTTTTTATGCGTTCTACTTAGTGTGAGTTAGTGAAAGTAGAGGCTTATCGCACAAAAGCCAAATCTGGCTACTCTGCACCAAACAATGTATATCTGTGATCTTGAAATTTAGAAAAAAAAAAATGGTAAAAATTGGTTGACAAGAGACGAAAACAGAGATGGATCAGTAGTGTATCCCGAAGGCGCATCATTCGTGTTTACTAAAGACAATAAACTCCCTGGAAAAGAAAATTTCACTAGAATCGTCGGAGTCATGATTACTGCACTTACCTGAAGAAGATAAGCGGATGTATTCGATTAAATTGAGTTTAAAATGTTTTTAAACTAAATCTAATTTATTGGTTTCAGGAAATAATTAGTGATGAATTTTAAAAATTTATAAAAAATGCAAAAATATATCTTCGAGCCCCACCAAAATAGAACTCCTTATTTTAAAATGATTTTTCAGAATTGTACTTAAATACTTATTGCAAATATATTTATTTTGTACTAAGTATTTGAAAACATGTTTTGAAATTTTTTTGGATATAATTATTTCAGAATGTTACAAGAAAATGTATTTAAAAAAATGTTTCATCCAAATATTTTTTATTTTATTTTTATTCTATATTACCCAATATTTCCTGAATTTTTTTGTCCTCGCATCTACTCGGTGTTCTTAAGGAAATGGAATACCAAACTCTTGAAGATCTCGAACTATATTTCGTACAAAAAATAAAATTTTCACTATGGCCTATGCAGTGTTGCTAAAGGATTAATATAAATAACAATGCATTTAACTTACATATAATAAAAACAAGAAAACATTTTGAAAATTTTAAGAAATGTAGTTAATTAAACAATTATTTTTCCTTCGGAAACTGAAATTTTTATTATATTAATTGATTAATATAATAAAAGTTCGAATCTCCTTGAATTCTTTAAAGCATTGACATCGATACTTTTGCGAAGGTGTTCCTTTTTCCTCAAACCAACCTTTCTTTCCTTAGAAACATTTAAAGATTCCACCGAAACTTCTATAACCAATTAAGATTTACACAGGAAATTTATAGATATATATGTAAAGAATTATAGTTTAGGTTTACTTAGAGATTAATTATTAATTATTACTAAGAAATAACCGAGATATCTAGATAAAATCAACGTATTAATTAATCCTATGTACATAATGCTGTAAATTACAGCTAATAATGTTGATTTGTTTGTTTTCAGGAAGCCGTAGACTGAAAAAAACTCGTAGTGTGGAGAAAATAAGAGTTCAATAAGCTGAGCTTTACAATATCGGCATTCGAAACGTCAAGAAACGCTGGGAGAAATGCATGACTCTGGATGACGATTATGTAGGGAAGTCTTAAGAATAATTAATAAAAATTAAATTTTTATCTCAATTAATTCCGTATTAATTAAGACTTCAAGATATCCCGGAATAATATTTAAAACTTTGTGATATTGTGGGTTCCTTCAATCTACAATTAACTGAAATCAACAAATGAACATTACTAACTGAAAAAAAACATTATGTACAAAAGGATTAATTAATACGTAGAATAAATTTTCTCCAGATGGTTATTTCTTAGTAATATAATGCCTGAACGGTACCATCTCGTAAAACGCTTAAAAATTATTAAGTTGGTGTAATATCTATAAGAATAAAATAATATGTCATATATCAAAGTCAGATTTGTTATATGTAGAATATAAAGATGCTGAAAATGGGTAACACTTCGTAATTCAGGACTTTATGGTTCTAGATATCGCTTACCAACGACACATTAAAGTAAATAGATAGCTCTCTTTACAGATCTCAACGACACAAATCAAACTTCAATTGTAGAATAAAGATTTCATCTTACCATTTCTTAGAAATAAGCTTACCGGGAGCCAAGTAGTTAAGCATTTTTTGTTATGTTTTTGTTTATATACCAGGGAAAATTCCCATGATACGTCAGAAGCAAGTGGTTTGATGGAGGGATTTTTGGGGAAATATCGTAATAGACAGGGAATCTAAGGGATTGTTTTGACAGATTTATAATTGGTTTAAGCGGATTTAACCCGCTTTAAGAGCGCTTGATGTAATAAATAAAAGGATACTTTGGAAGGGGATCAATAAATACGAATGAACATTATCTTTTTAAGGAGAGAATGGGTAAATTTAGTAAATTAAATTATTATCGAGAGAAATTAATGGGAATTAAGTTAAATCATTACACACAAACATATATATATCATTCATCAATCTGATGCGAAATAAATAGAAAAACATGTTTATCTGTGTGACGTTGGGTTATTCTTGATTTTCTTTTCATCAACTTCGGGGACTTCCTAGTAATTTAAAGTGCAGGATTAAGTAAATTAAATGAAAGTATGAAATGCAGTGAATTGAATTAAAGATAGTAATATATAAATGAAAATGAATTGAAATGAAAATAAAGGTATATAGAGGATAACGATGGGTTGATAAATATTTGTAAGTTGTATTAAAGTATCGTATTTTATCTTTTGGATTGAAAAGATTATTCGTTAATGTATTAAGATAAAAATTGGCTGTTTGCGAAAAGTGTTTGAATCAGAATGAATGAATTGGTAAACTAAAACTTTATTACTTGATAATAACTTATAATTAACGAGTTATGTAGGATTCGAGAGAGAGAGCTGTCTTATCTATTACTTTGAGGTTCATAAAATATTTTGTCTTGCTTTGACGTATCTTCAATTAGAGTGTAGTAATTACTGGATATTCATCTAGAAAGAAAGATGTCAGTAGAATTAAATAATGAAGAACAATCGTAACAACACTAACATTGAAAAACTTGCAAAATACTTTTTGATCAATTTTAGAGCATCTTACTTTCCTCTAACAACTGTCCATTCTAAAATTTCAAAGTTTATGCGCTTATTCTCACAACTTCTGATTTCCGTCCTTTCCGCTTTTCACCTATTTCAGAATTCTAAACTTTTCTTTTTAATTAGAGATGAGAAGCAAATTGTCATTTATTTACAGCTAGCGCGCCATTGCATGTATCTTCGGAAACTTTAACATCATGACCGGGTGATCAAGAATTAACAGGAAGTGTTCGGAGTTATGTACTAGACGAAATGTAACAAAATTTGATCACCTTGCACATTTTAAGTTTTTGCGGTTTCGATATTTAAAGGAAAAACAAATTTAGTACCAATAAACGCTGATAGGGAGAAATCTGGCGTTGTGGTCGAAAAATACAGCACGAAATTTTAAAAAGTAAGTACTTTGTGATTGCCAGATTGAAATCGTTATCGCACCCAAAAATCTCCACTCGCCAAAGGGCACCCGAAACCTCACTTTAAACATACACACACACAAAATTGAATACACTATTCAGTATATTCAATTTTCAACTCACTTTTTTTAAACATGTGAATAACTTCCCTTCTTTGATAGAAAAAAAAATCAAATCAAATCTATCTGCTGATTTCAATTCTGGATCAAATCTATTTTCGATATATTTTGGATATAATATACGCATCAATCAACTGTTCACAGTAACACTTTTTTTCCACTGTGACGTTTATTATTATTATTTTAATTAAAGTAAAAAAATTAGAGAGAACAAGTTTGAATACAGAAAGCAAAAAAAGTAAAATATTGACATGAGCTGGCCGCCCATGTGTCGAACCACCGAATGTCAAAAAAACAAAAAATCTGTTATTTATTTAATTCTATCTTGGTTGTTAAAGTCATAAGTATTTGATATATTTTAAAGCAAATGATTGAAAATAGCAATAAGTGTAAGTGAAAAAATTTGATACGTATAGCGTTTGTCAGATATAATTGTTTTTATTTAAATCTCATAAAACGCTTCTTCATGGGAGCTTCGGGATGAAAAAAAAGTATATAAAAACACACTTACATAGCAATGCAACATTGTGTAAAGATTTCGAGTGAATTCATCGACTACTTTTCGAGTTTTGCTGCCACAAACACAAGGAAACAGAATATATATATATATATATATGACGGCTAGAAAATTATGTAGACTTTCAGATGTTCAGATGTTAAAGTTCTTATTTTAAGAGAACTTTAAATCGGAATTCCATCCGCATTGCAAACCAACGCCAGACCATTACAGTTTTGGATTGGATTGCATGCTTATTTTAATTATTGCTTTGCTAGCATTTTTTTACTTAAGGTTTCGGATCAAGGGTAAAGCGTGATGTAATTTAAACTGTGACCATAAAAGGGAATGAAATAGGACAGAGAATTTTAAAGGTGAGAAATCTTTGTTGAGAAAATAATAACTATTGAATGTCAATCGCGAATATGTATAAGGCAGTTAAACAAAGATTAATTGTGAAGTAAAATTTTGTGTAAGGCTCCCGTCTACCCGCCATTTTGATTTCATCAGTTTAATATTAATCCTATGGAATTTCGACTTGAATTCTCTCATCTTTATTATTTGATCTATTTGAATGCAATAAAGTGCATCTGAAAGAGCACAAAATAATGAATGCTTCTGTGGAATTACTTTTTTCCTCCGATTTTTAAAAATATTTGAAAATATTCTTTAAAGACCGGAAAATTCAAAAACGAATAATTAAAATACGAATAAAAATATGGGGGGAAAGTAATTTCACAGAAGCATTGATTATTTTTTGCTCTTTCAAATGCACTTTATAGCGTTCAAATAGATCAAATAATAAAGATGTGAGAATTAAAGTCAAAATTCCATAGGATTAACATTACGTACACGAAATCAAAATGGTGGATAGACGGTGGCCTTAAGTTATATATATATATTAGTACTCAATTTCTGTTCTTATTTTGTGAAACAAAAGGAAAAAGTTTCAATTAATGCCACATTACAGATGCGAATCTAATATCCATAAATTAGGGATAAAAATGATCCTGTTCTTCTGAGCTACGGTCATAATACGAACCTAAAAACACACGTGGGTGAGAAACAAATCAATTGAAACACCTGAAATATGAATTGTTTATATTAATGTAATGTTTGTGTTATGGACAGTAACAATTCAATATTTAATAGATATATTTTGATCTCTTACATAACAGTATTTCATTTAAATCCTCCAAATCTATTAGAAATAAAGAAAGATGAGATAATCGCAATTGTTGCTGAAGCTATTCCCATCAAATTTCGATAAAATTAATATTTAATGAATGATGGCACTAAAAAACCGTTTCGATTTATTATTATATTCATTAAACCAATATAACTTTAATTGCCCCATTCTACACAATAACACTTTATTGTATAAAATGGGGCATTATCCACCTGAAACAAGGGACATTAAACAAGAGATCGTCTGCATAATTGAATGAATGTGGTCCTGGAGTACGTCCAAATAGGTTTGGCTGTTATACAGTCTTATAGAATGACTGTTGATTCTAAAAAATGCTAAGAATTAGCACCTCACACCATCAAAGATCGGCTTTTTAGTTGGAACTAAACAATCAGTATAGCATGTTTTCAGCGGGACTTTGCAAAACATAAGCTATTCCTATGGTAGGAAGCAAAATGAAAGACGATTCGTTAGACCAAATTACATGTTTCCGGTCATCAGGGTTCTAGTTTTGATTCTTTTGGGGACCTTTAAATCAATTTTTTTTATTTGAAAACTCTTGCCAATAAATGAAACGTGATTTATGTAAATTACATTAGAATAAGGGAAGTGTAATGAATAGAATTAAGGAAATGCGTATATAAACAGTTAAAGGTTTAATACTGAAGTTAGTTGTTTAAGACATAATAAAGGTAGTGAGCGGAAATTATCGAGTGAAATACGGGTAATAGGTCTGCTTTGAATAAGAAGCCTTTGGAATGGATCCAGATGAATCTAAAAAGGTTTAGTGACTCGAACCCTCAACTTCGTTTCGCCTGAAGCCTCGAATCTGTTAGGGTTGGTAAGACTTATAATCTTCATTTTATTTCAACGTTAAATCAAACTCGCTTTGAAGTTGTTACTCCAGATAAATTACAAATAAAAGTTTATCAATAATTAATCACAAATCAGAATAAAATCTTGGTTATCGTCTTTTTTGAATCTATTTTTGACTGTGTATTTTTGTAATTCTCTTTTGTAATTGACTGTGTATTTTTGTAAATAAGTTTAGTAATGACAATAGAAAGAAATAATAACTGGGCTAGTACAATGTAAGTAATGAAGAATTTGCGCTTTACAACCGACCCAAATCTGATCCCGATGAACTATTCTGCTTGAAATGGGATCTTCCCCATCTATATTAAAATCCATTGTTATTTACTTAGCTGTGAATTTACCTGTTTGGTGAATAATTCGCTTCATTGCTCGCTGATCGCTGTCTGACATCTACCTTTTCTGTTCACAGAATCCTCATTTGTAAATAACATATTGTTCTTTTTTATACCTGCCCATAATTTAGATACAATCCCTCTTATCCCGCCAACAATAGACGCTGAAGCATCAACTTTCCAAGCTTCTTTGCAAATCACTGAGATCGGACTTATTAAAATAATATTACATCAGCAGATTTCTCAACTGTAACTACACCTCGTACAGTAGGTAGATGACTTCCTGTGTTATTCGTATACATGGCAAACAGCAACTTCTAGATCACACTAAAAAAATTTATAAAATTTTCATTTGATCTTCTGTTTCAGTATGTGGTTTCATTATTTTGTCTACCATCTGTAACTGATGGGGTATTTTTTTCCATATGATACATAAACTTATATTTTTATGAATTATTCATACAGCTATGATAGCACCTTACATGCAAAAAGTTATTTCCTGAAAAACAAGCTGCAAAATTCAATATCTTAAAAACCAATTGTCAGACTTTTTGTATGCATTAAAATAATAAAACCAGTTAAATGGAAATTAATATCGCTAAATTTGTTTCAATTAATTGGTTGACCTTAAAAGTAAGAAACAAATATTTCAGATTATTAAATTCTGCATGTTAAATGTTTTTTTGTGCTGAAATAATTTGTTTTCATTATTGATAAGTAAAATTTTCAAAATGTTTTATGTATATCTATCTGCTTAAGGCTCCCGTCTACGGCTCCATTTTGATTTCGTGGATGTAATGTTAATCCTATGAAATTTTGATTTTAATTCTCACATCTTTATTATTTGATCTACTTGAATGCAATCAAGTGCATTTGAAAGAGCAAAAAATAATCAGTGCTTCTGTGGAATTACTTTTTCCCTAAGATTTTTAAAAAATATTTTTATTCTTATTTTAATTATTCGTTTTTGAATTTTCCGGTCTTTAAAGAATATTTTCAAATATTTTTAAAAATCGGAGGAAAAAAGTAATTCCACAGAAGCATTCATTATTTTTTGCTCTTTCAGATGCACTTTATTGCATTCAAATAGATCAAATAATAAAGATGGGAGAATTCAAATTGAAATTCCACAGGATTAACCTTAAGTTGATGAAATCAAAATGGTGGGTAGACGGGAGCCTTAATACCGAATGCTTTTAAAGATATGCATACTTAAAAGAACAAATTTATGTGAATTTGTTACTCTAGTACTTAAAATTTTCAAAAGAACAATAGATCAAAAGAAAATGTCAAAAAAAATGTTCCGCT
The DNA here is from genome assembly GCA_019974015.1 of Nephila pilipes. Lineage (NCBI taxonomy): Eukaryota > Metazoa > Arthropoda > Arachnida > Araneae > Nephilidae > Nephila > Nephila pilipes. The sequence continues at coordinate 1,458 of BMAW01028754.1, read as the reverse complement.
AAAAAAAAATTGAAATTTTTTTCTCAGTGGAACTTATTACGAGATTTGATTTGGATTTCAAATTAATGTTCTCTTTTCTCTCTCTCTCTCTTTCTCCTTTTCAGAGCTATATAAAGGCTACTGGAGATGGTATCTCGTTAATTATGAATCACGGCCAAATAATAAGGAGGCAATTGATCATGTTACTTCCATATTGGGCCATACAATTTTGAGCTCCAATTATTCTGAAGAAGCCCCATTCTACATGACAATATTTGGCGGACTAGAATGTCGCCAACTACGAAGCTTACGATTTGCAGCAATGGGTTATCGTGGGATTTCTCGTTATTTTAAATCAAGGTCAGGTGAGGAGAAAATCTGAGCTGCATATACTCTAAGTTTCCACAACTCGTCAAAGAGAGAACGTGTTTGGAGATCTCCCCTGGAGAGTGTTAATATTCTGGTCAAGAATCCAGTCTGTACCCCTTTAAATAGTAAGTGATCGTGATTGTTTATAACGTCGCACTGAGAAGCAACTCGGAAGCTTGGCGACGGACCTCGTAATTGCGAACCTAGGTCAAGTGACGAGGACGACACCTGTGCATAAGTAGTAAGTCTCCATTCTACTAATCTTATATTTTGGACCACAGTGCAAGAGGAATACTATCTGTCAGGACTTTTTTAAAAAATTAAAAGATTCTCGTTTATTTCTATAAAATATGGTGTTCTCCTATTTAAAGAAATTGAATTTGATAGTAATTCTCTTTTTTGCCTCCGAACTCTATAAATAACTATTTCACAATTTTTGGCTTGTTTTTATGTATTTTTATATAATATTCTCGCAATATTCTTTTTTAATATTAAATTTATAATATTGTATATCTAAATGTATGTATTGCTTAATATATTAGTTCATTTATCAACATAGATCTTTAATTTGTTTAAACTGAACATACAGATACTTTTTATGGATTTTAAAAAAAAGTCTTAGGTTCGATACCAAACAATGAAACTGTTATAATTTCAAAAGTGTAATAAATAATTAAAAACAAACAACAGTCTTACTTACCACTTTCAAATCAGCAGGGTAGGTAATAATGGATCACTTCTTACACTCTCTGCAGATGCATACAATAGTCTACAGAAAAATTCAGTGGCTCCATTGAGGGCTTTTGGCGCGTAAACTCGAGCTTTAAATACCTTTCGTCCCTCGCCCTTAGAATAAGAAAAAGAGAACAGCTCGAGAATGTTTAACAAAATCTCTATCACCATTAATTGGATTCTCAAAGAGTATTGGAAACACTCCCTCTGAAAAAAATTGCTTTTTTGGCGTAAGTTTTGTTTTTTTATCTGTCCCCTAATTTTACTTTGACCTTGAATTCAAAAGGTTTTCGCATCTCTTGCCTTCAGATGTGTTCGTGCTTGCTGAGAAAAGAAAAAACAGAACACTCTGAACAACACTCACTCACTTTTCTATTT
>BMAW01028751.1:0-22844 GCA_019974015.1 Nephila pilipes | reverse complement strand
CTAATTTATTCAGACTTTTAGGTGCTAAAAATAATTTACACATCCAAGATAATGAGTGAAGAATTTTTGTGCGTATAAGTAGATAATTCAGAATGTCTATGTATTAAATAATGAAATGGTATGTAATATAATTTGATAATTATATCATGTAACGGTACTGTGGCCACTACCTTCTATAAATTACAAAGTGAAATAATTATAATAGTTTTTCCCGATTATTGCATATGAATAGAATAATTTACAGCTCGAAAATTCTAATTATAGTACTAAGAATGATACAAGGAAATTGCAGGAAAGAACATCGAGTAGTCTTCGTGATTTGAAGATCCAACGGGCTAAACAGCCACTTTTGCTTCGTCTAAAGTGGCATGACAATGGAAACAGAACTTGAAAAAAGGATCAAGGGGATATGGAAGTCAAGTGAGTTCTATCCTTGTTTAAAAGGGAGCTGCAAGTGTGGAAACAAGTTGAGCGAGGTGGTTTGTTTGATCAAGGTAATTTTGTTGGGAGTTGATTGTATAATTATAATGGTTTGGGATTGTATTGTAGAAAGTTGAAGAAAAATTTGAGATCATTTTTGCAATGGATGGGATTTGAAGTTCTTTGTGGAGGTAACGGATTGCCATATACCTGGGGGCTTGTGCAATTGTACGGAGGAAGAGGTTTTGAGTGCGCTGAATTTTAAGGGGGTTGGAAAGTGCAGTGGAGCCCCAGATTTGACATGCATAGGTGATGGTCGGGAGAATATAGGTTTTGTAAACAAGAGTCTTGTTATAGAGAGAAAGTTTTGATTTTTTTGCCAAGGAGTGGTTGCAGAGCGTAGAATTTTTTGGAGGCTTTTTCAGAGATAAGTTTAATATGATCGCGGTAGGTAAGTTTGCAATCAAGGTGGAGGCCAAGATACATGGTGTTGTCAGTCCATTCAATATAACTATCAAAAAAGTTTATTGGAGGGGGGAATTGAGCTTGACTTTTAGTGAAGAGGACGACATTTGATTTGTCCGCATTGATGGCAATTCTCTAGAGGGAGAGCCAATCTTCGAGGGCGTTGATGTAGTCTTGCAGGATGTAGTAGATTTCGGAGATAATTTTGTTGCTTGTGAGAATTGCAGCGTCATTGGCAAAGAGACAGATTTCAACGTGTGGAGAGGTAGGGAAGTCATAGATGTAGATTTGGAATAATATTGCTGATAAAATACTTCCTTACGGAGTACCTGCAGAGATTTTATGGATATTGGAGAGGTTTGGGTGGAGTTTAACTTGAAAGGTTCTATTGGTAATGTAACTATGGATGATGCGAATAATGTAGTCAGGGAAGTTAAGTTTTATAAGTCGGAAAACAAGTCCTTCGTGCCAGATGCGGTCAAATGCCTTCTGGACGTCGAGGAAGAGTCCACCGGTGGAGGTTCGGTTTTGAAGGTTGGATTAAATGAAGTTGGTAACACGAAGAAGTTGATGGCAGGTTGAAGTCTCAGCTCTGAACCCATGTTGATGTGGAGGGATGATGTTATTTTGATCATTGAAGGATTGAATTCTTTTAAGAAGGATATTTTCGAAAATTTTTCCTATGCGTGAGATGAGACTGATTGGTCTATAGTTTTGAGGATCTTGGTGATTTTTGTTGGGCTTCGGGATCATGGTTATGATTGCGTGCTTCCAGGACCCAGGAAAGTAGTTATGGATGAGGCATTTATTAAAAATTTTGGTAAGATTAGTGATGGCATTGATTGGTAGAGATTTGATGGCGAAGTTACGAATTTTATCAGATCCAGGAGCTTTTTTGCAGTTGAGTTTGGATATGATTTCCATCACTTCAGAAGAGGAAGTGAGGGGAGGGATGTTATTCTTTGGAGGTGAGTTAAGATAATTTGTGAGAGTTTCTTCAACAATTTGAATATGATTTTCGTCTTCAGGTTCTTCATTAACTTGGAAGGATTTTTCAAGGGAGAGTGCGAAGAGGTTGGCTTTTTCAAGGTTGTTGTAGATAGGGCCTTGATTGCTGTTGAGTGGAGGGATGATGGTAGGAAAGAAGTTGTAACTTTTGACGAGTTTGTGAATGGAATTATCTTCGATTGTAGCAGTTTGGAGTTGGTTGTTGATGAAGTTATTTTTATGTTGAAGGAGTTCTTTTTTAATTTCTCGTTGCATTTTGTTGAGGAGATATTTGTGGGGTAGATATCTTGTTTCTTGCCATAGTTTGCGTTGTCTGTTTTTCTCAGTGATTTTCTTTTTAAGTGCAGGGGGGATGGTAGAGGAAAAGGAGTGGATGACCTTAAATCTACTAGCTTGGTTGATAGCTGAGTTGATTGCAGTGTTGAGGATAGTGAGGGAGTTGTCAATAACTTGGGTGGAGTGAAGAGGATTATTTCCAGGGATGGTGTGGTGAAGAATTTGTTGATATGCTTTCCAGTTGGTGAATTGATAAGTATTGGGAGACGGGTAGGTGAATTTGCAGATGTCGATATTGAAATGGACTGGTTCGTGGTCACTGGAAAGATCAGGTTTGATTTCAACTGCAATGTTTTCTGGGCCAGAGGAGAGGCAGAAGTCGAGAGTTGCATGCTTGAAATTAATACAGGAAGCAATCCAGGTAGGAGAAGTGGGTGCAAAGATTTTTATTTTGAATTTATTGAGGAAGTTGAAGAGTTGTCTGCCGGCAATGTTGTCATTGGAAGTTGGGCTCCAGGAATGATGCTTTGAGTTGAAGTCGCCGATGACGAGGCAATTTGGTCTATTGTGGAAGATATTTCTCAGTTCAGGGATGAAGTTGGTTGGGGAGCGTTTAGAAGTTGGTCTGTAGATGGAGCAGATTGTAAGGAAGGAGTAGTTTTCTAAGTCAATGTTGATGGTAGTTTGTTCAAAGGAGATGGTTTGGATTTGGATTCTGTGATGGTTGATGGATCTTTTGATGATGATAGCGGTTCCCCCTCCTTTGTGGGTGAGGTGATCGGAGCGGGGGGTTATATAGTTAGGAAAGTTGAGAGAGTTACAGGGTCGGAGCAAAGTCTCTTGTAAGCAAAGGATGTCTGGGTTATTGGTGCGTATGAAATTTTCAAGTTCCGGGATACGGGCATGCAGCCCGTCAGCATTCCAGGAGATAATATGTAGGTTATTAAAATTGTTGTTCCGTCTAATCATTAAAATGTAAAGTCAATGCCAAGGATGTTCACAAGCCATGAATTTATCTGCTTTTGTCAGGTTAGAATTTGAAATTTGAATGAATGATTTTAGGGTGGAGAGTATATCTTGGACTTGCGGTGTCTTGAGTTGATCTGAGAGCATGGAGATAGATGAGGTAGGGATGATTGGAGTGGGTGGAGTGATGGGGAGTGGAATCATTGGCGCTGGAGTGGAAGTCTGTATTTGCTGTGCTTGAAGGAGAGCAGCTTGTTGTTTGATACGTTCTTCCCAAACATTGATGGTTGGGGGAGCTGTTATGGGTGGTGGTATAGTAGTTTCAGTGGTCACTTCTTCAGCAGGTTTGGGTTTGTTTTTCGGGTTTTTAGGGCACCCAAGGAAATTTGCTGGATGATCACTTTCACAGTGGCAGCACTTTGGAGGTTGGTCTGATGGTTTCATGCATTGTTTTGTTAGGTGTTCTCCTGCGCATTTGAGGCACTTGGGGGGTCGGTAGCAATGTCAGGAGTTATGGAAAAATCCTTGACATCTGTTGCATTGAGGTGGGCCTATTTTCTTTTTGAGGGCTTCAACTTTAATTTTTATTTAACAGATTTCGGTAACATTGTAGATATTCTTGTTTTCTTCTGATTTTGGGAGAGAAACCAAGAAGAGAGGCATTGGAAGGCCGGGGCGTTTGTTGAGCATATCAAAGCATTCATTAATTTTGAAGTTCTTGATTGCAAGATCGTCGATGATTTCTTGGACTGGCATATCTACTGGCATGCCACGGATGATAACTTTGAGGGCCTTTGCAGTTGGCAGTTGGTATGTGAAAGCAGAGAGGTTGTGGTGTTCAACATACCTTCGGATTGTGATGTAGGCTGCAGGCGTTTGAGGGAAAATTTTCAGACTTGTACCAATAAGGCGAGCGGAGAGCTTTGTTTTGGTGATGTTTTGAAGAAGGGCGGTGGAGTTTATGACGTTGTCGATTGTAATCGGGGGAGTAGTAGATGATTTTGAAGATTGGGTGGTTGAAGGTGTGTTGGCACTTGGTAGTGGAGCAGTCGATGGGCTGGGTTGGTTTGTTTGTTGTTGCACAGGGCAAGGTTGGCTAGCTGGTTTTTGAACAGGGCTAGTTTTGTCTGCTTGTTTGGTTTTCTTGGATGTTTTCTTATTTTTAGTTGTAGTTGAAGTGGTTTGAGATGGTACTAGATCGGTGATATCTTCTTCGTCAATTTCGATTTGGGTTGATGGTTCGTCGATGGGCAGTGGACTAAATCTATTGTAGAAAGGATTTTAATCAATTTTTTTGTTTTTTGGGATTTTCGGATGGGCTGAAATTTCCCCTTTGTCTGGCGAGAGAGGGGTTTGGTAAGACGTTAGGGTTAGCAATGCCCCAGGCAGTGCAAAGATTGTTGAACTGGGCAAGTTCATTTTTTATTTCTTCCTGCTTTAATGTTGAGTATTTCAATCAGGCTTCTTCAATGAGGATTTTGAGATTGTTACCGATTTCAATTTTAAATTTTTCATTTGGAAAAGTAAGAGTGGGTATTTTATTTAGTTTATCTTCAATAAAGAGATTTAAATTTAAACAATCGGAAGAGGTTTTACAATTATCTAAGTTAGATCGGATTGTGTCCACACTGTAGCTCCCTAGGAACAGGGAAAGACACTCACCTGGGTTTGTTGGTTCCGGTGTTGAGTTCATGACGTCTTGAGTAGGCTTTGGCGGTGTCACCGACTGAGGTAGCTCTACCTCGGAGGTAGAATCAATGATGAAAGAGTTTGTAGGAAGTAGAAAACTTCAATCGAGAGCGTTGTTCGCAAGAAACAAAAAAACTATCAGGTTAATAACGGGAAATCAGCAGAGAAGGATGATTCAAGATAACGATTCTTCAGGCATGCTAAGTTCGTCTATTCAGAACAGGAAAGAACATGTCTTCTATTTTCAAAGAATATATTTCCGAAAGTTTCTAGAATTGAAAACGGACATAAAATTGCAAAGAGACTTTCAGAGACCTTTCCCAGAAAAAGGGAGAATCATGGGTTGCTAGAGGCTACCGCGCAAACCTCCACGTTGCCCTGCAGGGGACCAACACTCTTATCTGGTCCTTTTGTCAAACAACACTTAGAACTGCCAATCATTGACAGGAAAGGGGGTAAGCAATGTCGTAAAAACTTCCGTCGGCACCAGTTTTCTTCTCGAAAGTGTCCGTCTCAAAAAGGTTAAGAAACGCTGGCCTACAAGTATATATTTATGACTCCCCTCTGTGAATAGCTGAGGAATGGACAGTTTTGCCTAAAGACAATTTTAAACTATTCCTGTGATTCCCAACTCATTCAATCTCCGGAAGCCTTTATAAATTTTGGTTCCCACCTGCTACTTATCGCTTATAAAACTAGGACTAATTCTAAGCAAGAGATAATAAATATGTGGATTTCCTGTGAAGACCCTTCGATGCCGTGGTGCACGGTTTGGCAACTATTGAATTAGGCAATGAGAAAAATGTAAAAATTCCTAGATACTCCCAAAGAATGACTCACAGATTCAAGAACTGTGATTAATTTGAAGAAATCTCGAGGAAATCTAGACGTATTGACCCCCCCCCCAATTTTTTTTTATAAATGTTAATTCGATTTAGAGATAAATTAGGAATATCTTCATCAAATCTATATCGTTGTGGTTCATTACCTCGACTTTCATTTTGGTGATAAACTAATCTATTTGAAACACATTAAATATATACAAGAAAGATTTGGGGGTAAAATCCGTCTCTTAGTTTATTGCTAATAGACAGATTTTTCCCACTATCATTAAATAACAATCCTACTTTATAAACAAGTACTTCGCCCTATAATAAAGTACGCGGTCTTCGTTCTGAGGACAAAAGTAATGTTTCTACAACTGTAAAAAAACCAAGCAATGTTAACAAACAATATTCTCAAATCTATAATATAAATTTAGATTTGCCTATTTTACTATGAAAAGATCATAGCCTCTAATGCCATTCTTATAATTTAAATTTTAATTTCTCAGTGCACTCACAGTTAAAGAAAACAGAATTGTATTTCCGCATATCTCTTTCATACAGTTTGTCGCTTCTTATTTTCTTTTTCCTTTACCAATTTTACCCTTATAGGTATGTCTTTCTCATTATTTTTCATTGATATTTACGAGTAATAAGAGATTTTGCTAATAAACAATAATCCACTGGCGCTCATTAATGATCTAATTTAATTCTATTTATTGAATGCACCTAAATACTCTACAGAAGCAATAATAAATTATTTAAAATAATGTAAATGGTACCCTGAGTTTTAATAGATGTTCTCTGTTCTTCTGAGTCTATCAGAATCAAAATCATATTATTTGAAGGATCCCACATATCATATAGGATAGTATAAACTTTAGTTTTATATGTTGTTCTACTTTGTGAATGAGAGAAAAGTGTAACGCCGAAAAATTTAAAGATTCAGCACCTATTCATGTTTCGTTTTCGTTCATTATACATGTTAATTTCTAATAACAATTCACAATTGAAAAGTGTGTATCAACTGTAATTTTTCCTCAATACTCATTACTGAAATATAATGACCAAAACGGGTAAAAAAACTTTTATGTTAATACCTATGTTACATGCTAAAAATCCGATTTATCAAAAACCGTTCCATAACAACTTCACACTTTCATTAAATGGATATCATTTAATGGATATCATTTAATATAAAACAATGAAAAAATAAGAAAAATGGAAATAATTTTTTTTTAATATTTTATTGCAATTATTCTTAAATAAGTTTATAACTCATGAACTGTAAGAAACTTTTTATAACGAGATAATATATGACTTAAAAGTGTTTGAACTGTTTTGTCACAAATCATGCTATAATACTCGTATTTTGTTCCATCAGTAACACTTTGAAATATATTGCTGAATTTTAACAGATATGATATGAATTCCAAAAAAAGTTGATAATTCATTCCTGCATTACATATCATTCATCTAGATTCAACTTCTATAAAAAATTTAATCCAATCTTTTGTATTTGAAGAGAACAATAAAATTTTTCTTTACAGATATTATCAATCAACTTTTTATAACTGTTTTCACAGATGCAGTGACGAGAATGTTAATAATCTTCCATAAATAAGTCATTTCTCGTGCTGCTAATGAAATACTCCAAGAAATTAGAAAAATGTCGATAAACAATGAGAAATTTTGTAAAAAGTAAAAGGTTAAAAAAATAAATTACTTGAAGGAGAAAAAAAAAAGTTAACACATAAAATTCGTTATTATAATTTGAACAATAAAATACTTGATGTCATAAAGATTCTAAATTATTTACAAAACACTATTAGACGTGAACATATTTTTTTTACAGTTTTTTTTAAATGAAATACGATTATCAGTACAATTTAAATATTTGTTTGAAAATGCTTTTGTATTATAGGAATTTTTGATTCAGTAGATTTTAATGATGTTTCTACGATAACTATTTTTTGCAGTTTCTTAAAAGAACAGAAAATGTTGAGCTCCATTATACTCTGGAATTTTCCTCTATGAAATAACTAAATAATAGGCGTGGTTTAAAAATTTTATATATATATATATATATATATATACATACATGATTTCTCCTCCTCGAATTTCTTAGGAAAAATTATTCTTTCCCTAAAATGTCCGAAATAACTTTATTAAAAACACGACAATCATTAAAATAAGTTAAAATTGTTATGTTCGCTATATGGCATCCAAATATACCTTGGAAGATATTAAAAAAACTTCAGATATTTCTCTTAAATGAAAATCACATTAAATTAAATTTTTTAAAAACTTACATTAGAGATTTTTAATGTCAGTGGAGAATATGGATAATAAAGGTTTTGAACGCATAGAAATTTTCTGTATTCATATAATAAACCTATTTTCCAAAAAAAAAAAAAAAAAAAAAAAACATTGGGAATTATGCTTGATCAGTTATCGAAAAAACAAGCTATTGATTGGAGTTTATACATTTGTAAATATTGTTTTCCATCTGAATTTTATCATAAATTGTACTTCAAATTATGAAGTCAAATGCTAGTTCATTGTAATATTAAATGAAATACTTTGCTTTATCTTTATTAGAATGGAATTAAACAACTGAATCCTATAAATTTGTTTTTACTTTTCTAGTGACAAATTCAATGTTTCAAAGCCAGACACAAGTGAGGTTTTTTTCTCCAGTTTTGATCTGGGATTTGTAATACCTCAAGGGCGAAAGTATTTGTAAGTAGATGTGTTATGTCGAAAAAAATCTGATTCGAAATTTTTGTGCTTTCACATGAAGTATATGTTTTCCATTTTTTAAAAAATTTATTTGGAAATGATCAATCATATACTTTAAGTTCGAAAGCTGTAATTTAATGTCTTGAAGTATTATTACCAATTTGATTTGTAATCAGCTTTTACAACAAAGATAAACGGTTTTTTTTTCTAATTAAATTATCAGTAATATATTAATTAAAAAAATAAAAGTAGAAATTCTAAATATGTTTACATAATTCTAAAATGGTTAAAAATGTCCTTGATTACAACAATAAAATTTGAGAAAATGAATATGTATTGTGTATATTATTTTTTGAAAAAATGCTCTTAAAATTCTCTGAATCAATCCTAATCAACGACATCCGTAAGGAATAGTATATACAGTTTGCATTTATAATCAAATGACGTCGATTCAAATATTGCTAACTTGAATGCAGCGTAAAGAGAATGCAATACAATTATTTAAAAAATAGTTAAAGACATCTTGCAAAATTCTTAGTTAAATTCTTGTCAAATGTGACATATATTGAAATTTAAAAAAAAAAAATTACTAAAAACAGAAACCAAATAATAAAAGTTTCACATCATCTTATTAAAAAATGCCATTGAAAAATACAAAACTATTTTTATAAATTTACAATTCATGAGTAATTCTATTCAAAGGAATTAAATGGAGTATTGAAAGAGAAGAACGAAATGAAGTTAGTATTATTTCATCTAAAATACCCCAAAATTAAATGAAGTAAGTTTATTGAATTTCTTTTTCCTTGAAATTAACATCACAAATGAAATCGTTTTTTCAATTTTTTCTATTATAATTTCATATTTGAACAGTTATGAAATAAATGTAATTATTATTTTAGAATTAAAAAAAATAAAGGAGGAGAGAGAAAAATAAAATCTCACTCGTAGAAATTCAGTCTATATTTTTTGTTACTATTCTCACAAATTGATTGAAAGTTGGTGAAGTTTTATAGCGCGAGAGCCAAATACGGCTGTGCTGTGCAAAAAAAAAAAAAGATATAACTATGTTTGAAAAAATAAAAAAAAAATGTTAATGTTTGAAAAATGGAAAAAAGTAAAATTAGTTGCTAAGAAGGAGAGTCGAAACATCGCTAACGTATCCCGGGGGCGCGTCACCCATGTTTACACAGACAGTAAGCTTCATGGGAAAGAAAAAGAACACTACGGTACCTCGAGGTCATGAACACAAATTGATAAGCTCTATGGCTTTCTATTGTGATTAATATGTTTTCATATATATGAAAATATATATGAAAATATATTTTCATATATATAATATGTCAATATGTATATGAAAACATATTATTTAATAACATATATTAAATAATATGTTTTCATAATTTTAATAATAATAAACTGCTTCAATTAATAAATTGTAAGTTTTATATATAATGGAATGTAGCAAATATATCCTTTTCTGCTTGCACGACATACCTTCTCATCTGTAAAGCATAAAATCTCCTTAAATTTTTAATTTCCTTAAGAATATTTAAAATATTCACCAAGAGTGTTGTAAAAATTTTTATAAAGAAAAACGAGCTTAAAAATGGCGCAAAGAACGTATTTTTTTAAAGAAATATAATAAATGTAAAAGATATAATCGTATTTGAAACTTTTTTTTATTTGTAGCAGAATTCGAATCTGATGTAAAGAATTAATTTTTCGAAAATGCAATTAATACAAAAATATAATTGCATTTGGAACCTTTATATATATATCTCTCTCATATATATATATGAGAGAGATGGTATTTTTTAAAATACTATGAATGATAAAATATACAATTGCATTTGGAACTTTTTTTTTGTAAGAGAATGTAATTTTTTTAAATTCTGTCAATTATAAAATATGTTTTGAATTTGGAACTTTTATATACATATATATATATGAGAATATGTATTTTTTTTTGTAAATACGATCAACTACAAAATATATAATTATATTTGAAACTTTTTTTAATTAGATAATGTATTTTTTTAAGTACAAACAATTATAAAATATATAATTGAATTTAGAACTTTTTTTACGAGAGAATGTATTTTTTAAATACGAACAGTTACAAAATATATAATTGTATTTGGAACTTGTTTTATATGAGAGAACGTATTTTTTTGTAAATACGATGAATTACGAAATACATAACTTTATTTGGAGCTTCTGTTTTTTTTTTTTTATTTATTATTAGTGAGTGAATTTTTTGAAATACTATCAATATAAGAAATATATTATAATTTTTTTTATGTAGCAGGGTTCGAACTGATACAAATAATTCATTTTTTAAAATACAGTTATTATAAAAGGTATAATTGTATAGAACTTTTTTCTGCAGCGGAGAAAAGCCTAATTACTCAGCTTTTCTATGAATCTTTCCTACATCATCGTGTGCGACGTAAGCACAATTGGACGACTACAACATTGGAACGTTAATTGCTCTGTTTGGCGATCTTGGCACGTTTCGAAAAAACCTACAACCCCTCTAAGTAAGGATTCCCCATTTTTAATGACATAAAATATCCCAGTTACAAGGACGGAATTAAAACAATTGACAGTAACATTTAGAAGAAAAAAGTTTATCACAAGTAAGCGTAAACATAGCCCAGGATTGGACAGTGACAGAGGAGATCTTACTCCACGAAATCCCAAATATCTCTGGCAAAAATTACTAGATGATAATGCCACACCCTAACTTTAAGGTGTTCCCATCATGTGGCGCCATCTACAGTCTCATTTTGAAGTTAGTGTGTTATATTTGTCAAATTGGTAGAAATTAATTAAGCCTTATATTTACATAGTGTTTTGTAATCAGGTTTCCCGAGATTTTCAAATGTTTGATATTATTTTTCATACCAAAAAGACATTTAAAAGCCTAATTAAAATGCTTTTAGAAAATCACGAAATATTTTGAGATTTAATGAAGTTATGATTATTTAACAAATAATTGGGAAAAAAAATTTAAAATACTATTCTATTTAGCCAATTATTCCTATATACTTGAGTATAGGATCAACAAAAAAGAATTCTGCATTATAAACGCAAAACTAATTTTATGCGTAAATCCCATGTAAACTGTTACTTATAACGAGATTAAATTAAACAAACGATAGTGATACAAAATAATTACAGATTACGTTATACAAAGAGAGCCTCAGTTAATAATGCAATGAAAAAAAGCAACAGTAGCAGTTATCTCAGCTGGTTTCCACTTTTGTTTTCATTTCACTAAAATATATCTTGTATATACGGATTTATAATCTTAACTGTATTAATACTGTATCTATTATAATTTTAAATATGTAACATGGTTCTTTAATGGTCTATGATGATGAAAGCTATAGAATACAATAGATTCCTCTTAGCTCAAACATTTTTATAGAAGGGAAGTAAAAGTGAAACATTAAATCAAAAATTATATAAATTTTGTAAGATAGGAGAGTTTTGGATTATTCAGGCTGAAAAGACATCTCTGGTCAATTTATTATAATTTTAAATTAACATTAAATTTTAAAATAAATTAATTCTGAAATATTATCAAAACGAAACTTTATATGTATTTGTAACTAAATGAAGGCATGCGATAGTTTTCACGTTCAATACAAAACCAACAAAGTACTGAACTAATAAGAGATTAACTTCTCACAATAATAGCCCAATAAAAAAAAAATTTATCACGCATATAATAACTTTTATAATCTCTCCTTAAAATATCTCGTTCCCCAAGCAATTAATTTTTAATATATCAATAGTATTGTTTTAAATTTAAAATATTTCTATTATCTGTTATTAATTTTACTTAAATTCTTGGTAAGTGTAAGATCCAAAAGTTCAGTTCTTCCTTTAAAAAAATTTCAGCGATACCGGGGATAAAAGTTTGGAAATGTTAAGTACTTCGAAAAGAAAATTCGCTTCCTCTAATGCTGATCCTTTAGAACGCTCCATTTACCCCAGGTATGGAGCTCCCCAAAGTCAGACCCTTAAAATATTCTACCACTGAATAAAAGTGCCTTTTCTGAAAGCATTCCGTGAAGATCACTTCTTGTACATTTCTGCTGCACTAGGCCTATTTGCCGGCAATAAATGTCAATAAAATACTGACCAACAGTAACACTCCCTAAAATATGCTATCGGGGTGTGGCGGCCTGTTTAAGATAATTTATTAGCTCCAAAACCCACCCGTAAATCATGTCAGACAAAGCTTTCAAAGGAAACAAACAGGAAAGGAGGAAGAAAAGTTTTGAATCGTTTGAGGGGGAAAAAAGCTAGGAAATAATATTCCACTGCGACATTTTCTTAAAACATACTACCTATACACAATTTACATTGCCTTTATTAAACTCATTTGCCAGTGAAGACATTTGGGAGTAATTGATTACTTAATTGATACATTCAAAAGGTGCATGTAGGACTGTTCTATTTCAGAAAGAGCTATGGAATTAGGGAATCTCTGAAAACCTGATGACAATAAACAATGCAAAAAATATATCATTCATGATATTAATTTATGTTCTATCAAATATCACACTTTCAGCATAATATTTTAAATTTGTACCTGAAGTGATGATTTGTTTTTCTTTTTACAAGTATTGTACCGTTGATAATATTTTCAATATTAATATTAAATGATTTCATACCTCTTGATTCAATTACATTTTTTAATAATAGCTTCTTATGAAAACAATTTGCTTGTAAATTCTTGTACATTGTTTTATATCGGCTCAAAGCTTTTTGCTTCTTGTAACAACTCGCAGTTTATAAAAAAAATTGCAAAAAATTGAGTATTACAATGAAGTTCTAAGTGAACATTTGACAGATGGCAAAAAATACAAATGTATTGATAAATGTTATGAAAGATAAACTAGAGATTTGAAAGACAAATAAAATTATATAAAGGAAAATTTTTCAAAAAGCATACGAATTTGAGTCATAAAAGTGGGCGAAACGTAATGATACGAGATTATAATAAAATATTACAGAACAGATCGGTTGTAAAATCAACCGCTTTTCTATCCAAAATCCATTTAGAGAAACAGAATACATGATCTCCAATATAAAACCTTTTGTGTCGTAAATGTGTATGTTGTATATCAGTGCACGTGCCATGATTTTTTAATTTTACATTATATGTAAAATCTTATGCTGTTTCGTAATCTACCCTCTTGCTGCTTTGAAATCGTTCAAATTATATGATTTCGAAACAGTACAAGTCATACACGGGTCCTCTTTATACGGCATCAAAAGGAGAAACTATAACTCAATTAATATAATACAACACATTGAGAAATAAAAAAAACCCACTTTAAATAAATTTAATTGTTTGTACATGAAATGACTAAATCATCTATTAATTTATTCTTTAATAATCAGATTCTTAAATCTCTAATTCAGTAGAAAACCTGCTAAACGTTAATTTCTCCCCAAACCTGACTTACGATGAATCTTCAAAAGTTCCATAAAAAAATTTTCAACCAAAATACAAAATTTAATAAAAATTGCTTTATGCAAGACGTTGTGAATAACAGCTACCAAATGTGCTAACTTTTTAAAACTAATTATTCAAATGGATATTAGAATTAAAGCAAACAATGAAACACTGAAATGGACTATAATATCTTGTTTAGATATTAAAGTTAAATCAAACGATAAATTATTTAATTGAATATATTTGTAGCTAAATGTAGTTATTGCTCCCTTAAAAATAATTAAATTTTTATGCATGATTTTTATTTCAATCAAAAAAAATTTAGGAGAAATTTATGACATATTTTTGAAAATTAACTTTATTATTGGTGGAAGCAGGCACCAAACGTGTACACAACTTTTCGGATAAAATTTTGAAAATTGCTCTGGTGACCATTTTGTCGTTTATTAAAACAATAATCCCTTTGGCGGCTAACAAGCCATTTAACAAACAAAAAAAAAAAAAAAAAAACTAACATTATACACACACACACACACACATATATATATGGGAATTGTCCCTCTGTGCTACAGCAGCGCCATCTTCAACGCAGATTAGTAGGTTAGATCTCGAGGTGTGATCAAGCAGAAATGCATGTCCGGTTTTTTTCTTTAATTTTTCATCTTTTAATAAACTATTTTCCCTCTTAAAATGAGCGTGGTTCTTTACAACATACTGACGCCAACCTCCACAATGAAGGCTCGGCAAACGAACCATGAGTTAAATTAAATTAAAATTTAAAATGCGATCTTACAATTAGAACGCGAATAGGCTAACGGCTTGGTTGCCACCAAAAAAAAAAAAAAAAAAAAAAACATGGACGCTCGCTCTCTTCAATAAGTGAAGACGGCACTAGTTAAAAAAAATTCAGGACTTGTGAGAAGAGAAGTGCAGTGCACTTTTACCTAGTAAGGAAAATTTACATGTGTTGTGCCGCCATTCCGTTGTGAGTTCGTTAAGAATCAACGCTAAAAGAGTAATAACAGACGATTTATGTTTTGTGTTACCCAGTTGGATATACCACTACTGAAAAGAGGGGTAAGTAACTCCTCTCCTTACCTGTCAATTTATGTATGAAAATAAGTTTTATTGAATGACTGTGCTACTCGAACTATTTAAAGATGATCACCCTTAACTATATTCCTGTTGAGTCAAATTTTCTTAAAAGAGGAAATATTAAAACAATTCAGTTATTATACAGTATTTGAGGATGCATTTGATCGCAATACAAGAAAATAAATTGAGAAGTTTTCCTCATTGTCACTAATTTCAATATTGAAGATCGGAAGAAATTAATAACCGATTATTTTTCTATACGTGATTTATTTTGTGTATTAAATAAGTTACGTATGGATATTACGTTTGGACTCTTCCCTTTATTTTGTTTTGAAAGATCTTGGAAATTCACATCGAAAGTTTACTGGTTCTGATACTTATGATATAAAGTGTTTTGTTCAAGACTATGAGTAATTGTTTCTTTTTTTTTTTTCCATCGTTGAATGAGCAGCAAAAAATAATATTCGCTAAAACTTTAATTGAAGTTCAGGCAATTTTTTTTTTTTTTTTTTTTTTTTATGTACGCAACGAAATCTTACCACTTGACTTTTGTTTAAAAACGCTTTATTGGAAGGATTCCGCCATCAATTAAATGCTGCTGCAATTCTTAGACAGTAATTAGATAACAGTAAGTAGATGTTAATTAACAGTAAGTAGATGTTAATTAACAGTAAGTAGATGTTAATTACGTGAAAACAAATCCTTTTTCGAATATTTTATGACAATTAGAGAACTCGCAAGTACTTCCTGTGAAATTATTGATGAATCTTCATTATCTGAATATTGTATAAACGGCATACATGAATACCCGTCAAATAAAGTTATTTTATACGGTTCTAAATCTATTTCAGAATTTAAAGAGAAAATTCGTATTTATGAGAAAACAGTCAGTGATAAAAATAAAAAACCCTTTCCTAGATTAGATTCTCAATTCAGTCGAGGATGCAACATGAACTCAAAACATAACCCTCATATGTCTGAAAATCCAAAATGATAATGCATGTAATAAACAAAAAACTTGTTTTAATTGTAATATGTCTGGACATATTTCTCGTTTCTGTCCCGACAAACATAAAGTTTTAAAATGTAGCGCTTGTAAGAATTTTATTCATATTTCTGCAAAGTGTACCAATAAACCTATTCCAAATCGAACGGATACTGATGTGTCAACTGTGAATCATTTACCTCCTTTGATATATAAAACTGTTACTGTCAATGATAATTCATTTTCTGCTTTGATTGATACTGATAGTCAGAAAATAATTCTAACCAAAAATACGTACAAAAAAATTGATTCACCACCTTTAACTACTTTTCATGGATCACTAACAGCGTTTGGTAATGGACGCATTGCACCAATCGGTAGCTGTATACAAACACTTACAATAGATAATCAGAAATTTATCGCTAACTTTTATGTTGTTAATAATGAAACTATGACGTCAAATGATATTATTGACATGGATATTTTAACACAGTCCGAAATAAAATTCAACACAGACGGTGTCAGATTAGCAAAAATTTCGAAAACTAAAACAGAAAATGCAGAACAATTTTCGATCTCTAAGATCTCAACAAATGATAAAATGGAACTTGAAATCGGATCAAATGTTACAAAAAATATACGAAATATTCTTCATAATTTGGTTTCAAGCTATAAGCCTATTCAGACTAAAACTACTGATATCCAAATGTCTATTAATTTAAAGAATGAAACACCAATAACATATAAACCAAGACGATTATCTTTTGTTGAAAGAAAAATAATAGACGGCCAAGTGATGAAATGGTTGGCTGAGGGTATTGTTGAGTCATGCTCTTCTGATTTTTTTAGCCAAGTAATTGTTGTAAGGAAAAAAGACGAATCCCAGAGAGTTTGTATTGATTATAGACAACTTAATAAAAACATTGTAAAACATAACAATCCCTTATCATTAATAAATGTTCTGCTTGATAACCTTCAAGATGCAATTATGCTCAGTACATTTGATCTAAGTAACGCTTTTTTTAATTTAAAAATAGAACCAAATAGCCGACGATATACATAATTTGTGACATATAATGGGCAATTTCAGTTTCTACGTTCTCCTTTCGGTTTTTGCACATCACCAAGAGTGTTTCAGTGATACACAAACATAATATTTAAGGATTTGATTATTAAAGGTCATGTTTAATTTACATGGACGATGTCATTATAAAATCTAAAAATACAGAAGAAGGTTTCGAAAGACTTACATCAGTGTTGTCACTCGTTTAATCTTACGGATTAGACATAAATTTTCAAAAATGCAGATTTTTAAGTAAACAAATAGAATTTCTTAGCCATGTTATTAAAAATGGAAAATTGCACCCGACACCGCAAAAAATCTAAGCTACTATTGATTTCTCTTAATCGAAATGCCAAAAAGACTTACAATCTTTTCTTGATCTTGCTGGATATTTTTGGAAATTCATTTTAAATTATTCCATCATTGCACATTCTTTAACAGAACTTCTGATGAAATATCATGAATTTAAATTTTCTGATAGAGAAATACAAGCATTCAATTGTTTCAAACAATATTTGTCTTCCCCACCTGTTCTGAACATTTACAATCAGAATGCTGATACCAAAATTCATTGTGATGCTAGTATTCATGGTTATGGATGTATTTTACTCCAAAAATCAATGACAAATAATGCGCTCCACCCAATATATTTGATGAGTAAGAAAACTACAGACGCCGAAACAAAATATAGTAGCTATGAACTTGAAGTTTTAGCTATTGTGCATGCTTTAAAAAAGTTTAGAATTTACTTGTTAGGCAAACATTTCAAAATAATTACTGATTACAACACGTTCGCCCTTACACTGATGAAAAAAGATTTGTGCTCTTGAATATCGCGATGGGCATTGCAACTACAAGATTTTGATTATAAAATAGAACATCGCTCCGGTTCCAAAATGAATCACGTAGACGCGTTAAATAGAAACTCAGTTATGATCGGACAAGACAGCCTCGTTTCAAAAATCAAAACGGCTCAAGAACAAGACACTGAAATCCAAACTATCAGAGAACTTTTAAAAATCAAACCTTACAAAGATTACTATCTAAAATCCGATATACTCTACAAGTTTGTTGATGGTGAAGAACTACTCGATATCCTTAAAAATATGCAGAACGACATTATACGCAGCGCTCCCGAGCGTGGACACTATTCTTCTAAAAGAACAGAAGAAGTACTCAAGCATCAATTATATATCCCTAAATTTAGAGAAAAGAAAGACTCTTTTGTTTAAAATTTTGTTCCATGTATTTTGGTTAATCGCAAACATGTCAAGCAAGAGGATCTACTACACCCTATCGAAAAAGAAGCGTTTCCTCTGGGCTATTATCATGTTGACCATTTAGGCCCATTCCCTACCAGAAACAAGAATTATAAATATATTTTTGCTGACATTGATTCTTTCGCAAAGTTAGTATGGCTTTACCCAACGAAGTCAACAGATGTTGCAGAAGTTATTGCAAAATTAGAAAATTAAAATTACATATTTGGCAATCCATTTCGAATTATTTCTGATCGTGGTACCGCGATCACTTCTCAACAATTTCAAGATTATTGCAATACCGAAAAAATTGAGCATTTCCCAATCACCACCGGATTATTTAGAGCAAATGGACAAGTAGAGCGTTTAAAGCGTAGAGCGTAGAGCGTTTCTTCAATCGAAATAGTTTTATCTAAACTTTTCATAGACAATCCAGAAAAGAAGTATACGCACGTCAAAAAAGTACAGAAAGTTATAAATGCAACGTTCCAACGAAGAATAATATTTTATATATATACTTTTTATGCTTTCAATTCTGGATTATTTTATGATTTCAATTCTGAGAAAATCTGCTCCTTCCTGTAATAATTAACTAATGTTTTAAAATCAGATATCTACGATTTCAACTTTCCATTATATGCTATTTGAAAATAGATTTTATATCTCTCTATAGGTTTACATAAGAAACATTCCTGAATAAAAATCTGTATTCTTCTGAACAATTTCAAATATTTGATTTTCCCTTTGTTTTCGTCTTGTATTACAAAATATATTTTATGACTTTTGTCTCTTTCAAGGGCCGCGACCTTTTAAGTTCGGTCGTGGGTGCAGGTCCTGATGATTGCTGCATATGAAACGAAAAGAGGTCTCAAAGTCATTAAGTGATGTTGTGTGGAAACTAGGGAAATTCAAGTTAGGATACCAGCTGGGGTGTTTTCATGTAACAGCGACTCAAAATTAGAAAGTCCATTGTCAAAAGCCCTTATGTAACAGGACTCTAAAGTGAAATTAATTTTTTAAAAATTTCCTTTTCCGATAATTGTTTTGCTATTTAATAAATATTATTCCTTTGCCGTTAGTTACATTTCATTATTTTGCTTGAGAAATGTCTTTTGAATTTTTATAATGTAATGAAAATTTATTTGACAGCTCATGGGGTAAACATTAAACCTTTTCATCTTCTGTGGTTTTAATGTTTATTTAATTCATTTACTATAGTTACTTTATTTTAATTGAACGATTTAATTAATTTATGTATTTTTGAACTTCACAGCATATTTTATGCTAGTATGTCTCATTTACTATTTAAAAGTTAGTAATACTAAAAATTTAACATTGAGATACTTAAATGAGTTTATGTAAAATACTAAATTAAAGGACTTGTTCTGTTCTTTTCTTATATTTTATCTGAGATCAGCATTTATAATCCTTGAAAATAATTTTTTATTAACAGGAATGCACGAGAGATATATTAATCAACTAAATGGGTGTACGTATTTGCATTATCTTCAGTAATAAGATTGAAAATTGGGGCTATTCCCTGTCCAATAATTATAATTAATCAAAAAAGAGACTAAGTTTAGTAACTTATACAGATATGGGCAAAAACTATGTATTGCATT
Source organism: Nephila pilipes (assembly GCA_019974015.1). Classification (NCBI taxonomy): domain Eukaryota; kingdom Metazoa; phylum Arthropoda; class Arachnida; order Araneae; family Nephilidae; genus Nephila; species Nephila pilipes. The sequence continues at coordinate 2,951 of BMAW01028751.1, read as the reverse complement.
TCTTATCGTAAAATATATACATTATATAAAATAGTTATATGACAAATAAATTTTTTTAATTAAATAATTATCATTGCAAATTTATTTAAATATGCAGTGTTTTCAGATTTAAGAATTTTAACTTTTTTTCCATCTTATTTCGACAGAAAATTCATCTGAACTGTCCTTAAAATTTGACGATACTTGAGCTCCTTAACCTTTAAACATCGGCGGTAAATATGCTGTACCAAATATTTCTTTGTCGCTCGCTTCGGCTGTGGTACAACGTCTGTACCAAGCTATTTAGAAACAGTTATTTCCCCTTTTTTTTTCAGAAGACCCTTTTACAACCTTCCTTGGCCCTTTTTATGACTTTTCTTCTATTGTCCGTAATTGAGTGAGGATATTTTTCGTCAGCGTTATCAGTTGTGTGCGAATTCCTTATCATTGGCGACCTTTAGGAACAACCAAATTCGAAATAATTCGATATAAAAACCAACGTTTTTAAAAACAACGTTTTTATATGGTGGCAAAGTTTTTTAGAGAAAATTATTGAAATATTAGTTAAAACTGTTAGTTATTTTTAACATTAAAATTCACTTAAAAAGAGACATTTGTGAGAGTATTAAAAAATTCATAATACTCATAAAATCAAAACATGCATTTGAAAGTTTGTAAGTCATTCTATTAAAAAAAGAATGGGAACCAGAATTCAGAAAAAATTATTGTGATAAGACATGGCGCCAAATATTGGAAACTTTCTTTCTTGCGAATGATTACTGACTGAAAGTCAGCAACCCTTACTATCTCGTAGATAGTAAAGGGGAGATAGTATCTCCCCTTTGTGAGTACAAAAGGTTTACGATACCGCATGCTGCGAGGGGAGTGCCCGGTGCTCCCAGAGGGGGAAAGAAATTTCTTCCTCAATCCTAAAAGCGCCGAGAGGAAAGAATATTTTGACTTATTAAAATTATTGAAATATTAGTCAAAACTTGTCGAAAACGTCTAAATATTGCATTGTTAGGCGAGTACGAACGATTCCCAAAATTTCAAAGCTCTAGCTTGATGGGAAGTTGGTTAAATTAACGATCGAAAATTTGATGACACACACACTCTCTCTCTCTCTCACACACACATCAAGTGAAATTCAGAAAAACGTTGTAAAAATACTCGATTTGATTACTTTACGCTGTCTATTATAGATAGAATTTTCTTTTCTCTTGTTTTTCTTCGAATTTTTAGAATGATTCTGAAATTTATCGCAGATATAGAGATTGAGAATTTAATGGAAGATTTAGATGAAGAAAGTTGTGTTGATAGACACCCCAAAAAAATCTGATGGTGACTTTGCTGAATGGGAAAAAGAGAAATTAACCACTTCCAAGCAAAAAATTGTGGTAGATTACCACAAGCGTAGGGAATATGTTGATTTCGGAGACCGCAGGGCATCCACCTACGCTAGGAGCGTCATGAAAATATCAGAGTATATCTTTGCATAGATATCTCGGAATGACCGGTAATCCCATCTTTCCATATGGATCAAAGTTCTTTTTTCAAAGTATTCCATCGATTAATTCATAATTTGTTCCTACTGGTTCCGATTTTTCTAATAAAACGATACTATTTTTTGAGTTTGGAATCCTTCCTCTGTTCCGCCACTAGATCTGAAAAAGAGTAAAAAGCTTTCAATTCTTCAGAGGAGTCAATGCTATCTTCTAATGGGCTTAGAGAAAGGTTGTCAGCGTCTTTCTGCTTCTTATCACTCTTATATACAAAAAACATGTCAAATTTGTGAAAACGCAAAGTCCAGTTTGCTAATCTTCCCGAAGGTTCTTTAAAGCTAATAAATCATGAGAGAGAATGTTGGTCTGTCACAGCATTAAATTGTTTCCTTAAAATATAAGGCTGGAATTTGTGCACTGCCCATACGACAGCAAGACATTCTCCTTCCGTTGTAGAATAATTTTTCTATATATTTGAAAGTGTCATCAGTGAAACATAAGCAATCACTTTCTCTTGTTCACCTTTTTATTGTAAAATAACTGCACTGATTCCTTAACCATTAGCATCTGGTTGTATGGTCGGTTGCTACATATAGAAAGTGAATAATGAAAAAAGCACATATGTCTCAATTGGTTTCGCTTAAATTTTGGTAGAATTAAGGCTTTATTAAGGACTACATTAACAAATGATCACATAACTTTAAATTATAATTCGATTATCAGATGATTTTGGTATCTTTCATCTGAGTTTCACCCTCCTCTTATAAAAGGATATAAGGTTAAATTAGATTTTTTAAAAAAAAACAACGAGAAGAATATGTTTTATTTCAAGGGCTTAGACAATTTTTTGTTCAGTATGGTCTAAGTCAAATGACATTAAGTTTCCTCAGGAGAGTGTTCGATTATTCACTTAAAAATTTGAAACAAAAGGAAAAAGAATTCCGAATTATTGGTAAAATGAATTTTGTGTGGGTTGAGGATACTGAATAAGAACACATGAATACGAATAACACGAATTGATTAATTAAATATTAGTAAAATACAAAAAAGAACAACTCAAATGTTTGACTGAAGTATTTTTAGTGCCCCTGTTCATGAATATTCATGTCAGCTATTAGTTTTTTTTTATGATCCACGCATAAATTACATTTTTTTTCTCTTATTCAAACTTTATTATGAAAAAATATGTAATAATGGGACTTTTCATCTTTAAAAATAACATTGATGGTTAAGAATCGAAATCTTAAATTAAAATAGTTTTCAATTTATCGATAAGAAACCGAGCAGTTAATTTTCTGCTGATTTCAAACCACCTCATGGGCAAGACTAAAATATTCCAAGTTATATAAGGTAATATCTTATCCATAAATTGCCAAGCTGTTTGTTAAACAGAGCCTCAAACCAAAAAAAAAAAAAAAAAAACCGAGCACATAAATCGATAAGCCTTATCTATTGAGCTACAACAAAGTT
>BMAW01028749.1:0-12470 GCA_019974015.1 Nephila pilipes | reverse complement strand
TTTTTTTTAAATTCAATTTATAGGGATTTCGAAAAAAATTTGAAGTTATTCTCCTCTAACATAAAGTAAAGAAATGTTCCTAAAACCTAAAGGGAAAAAAAGAGGGGGGTTCTCAAATTTAGGGAAAACACTCATATTTGCTGAAAATTGCATATAACGATGCAGTTTTGTATTATCAAACATGATTACTCAGTGATAATTATTTCTGTAAATACTAATTGTAAAAAGAATAAAAATTATTTTCAGCTGGTTTGTAAAAAGATTCTGTACATGAAAGATTTTGCTACAACATAATGAAATAACTAAATTGTGCAAATGAATTTAATTCATACTGAAAATATGCTGTAAAAATTTAATAAAAAAGTTATAAGGAATTTATTATTAAAATAAATTTATTAAAAATAATATCAACATAAATATCATTTTACAGAAAACAGATGTCAAATATTCTTCACAAAAATTGTCGGAGATAGTTCATAAATTCTTCAGAAAAAGATTTTCTTGCATTTATTGAAGTTAGGCGATAGATATTCCAATACATAAATACAAAATTTTGATTCAAAAATTACTATTTTTTCAATAATATATATATATATATATATATATATATATATATATATATATATATACAGAGAGAGAGAATATATATTAAATTGAATAAACAAATTCACTCAAAAAGAAAAGTTATTTAATTAAAAGATTAAAAGAAGTGGGTTAAAAAAAACCAAAAATGAGAAATATAAGAAAATATGAATAAATTGGAAAAAAATTTATAAAACCGAAATTTTGTTGAGAAAAACAGAATACACACACACACACACACACACACACACACACATATATATATATATACATATATATTATTCTTCTTCTTCATACAAATACTAACTTTTTTTAAAAAAAATTTATATTGAACTGACTTTTTTTAATATTCATAAACATTTTTAGTAACATTGTAATATTGAATGAGGAGTTTTTCCAAAAATAAGCTTAATATTTGAATAAGAATGAAGAGAGAAGAACAATAAACAACAAATTAAAGCCACTAGTACAATACACAATAATAATAGAAAAAGTAATTGCTCAGATATATTCCAGTAAATAAAAATTTAGGTGTTATAGACTGATAATAATAATAATAACGTGAAGACTTTTTGGTATATATATTTCAACTTTGAAACAAGAATGCTTTTCAAAGAGCTTTTTATTATTAGTATTTTTATAAATATTTACTGAAAAATCGCCACAAAAAAATAGAAAAATTTATAAGTATGAAAAACTTACCTGGTAGTTGTATGGTGTGTTGGTAGCAGTCTTCCACCGTGGGCTTATAGGTGCTGCTGAACACATCGTCCAGGAACCGAACCACGAGGCTCGTCTTCCCCACCCCTCCGGCCCCGAGCACCACAAACTTACTCTCTCGCATGTGTAGCCACAAAAATCGTCTGCCAAAAAAAATCGAACGAGCGGAACCACTAGCTCTCTGGGCTTAAAGATTCCGAATGCGATATCGATAAAAATCAATAACCATCCGTGGTTTTACGGAGGATGATAGAAAAGATCTAATTATTTAATTTTCGAATTTGTCCTAATTTAATTCTTTCAGATTCGAATATTTCATTTTTCCCTCCCACAAATAATCTTTTCGTGTTCTTTTTCTTTTCTTTTTTTCTTTATTTTAGACAGCGAGGGAAAGAAAACTGTTGCGTAGGCCGAGGCCAGGGGAAGTTTCCGTTCGAAGCGAAGAGGGTGATTGAAAAGGCGTAACGATCCTGTCCACGTGAGCACCCCCCTCTCGGTCCGGGATCGTCTGGCGGTGAGAGAGAAGGTCGCCAAGAATAGTCGCCAAACGCAGCGCCCCTCTAATTCATGGACGCTGATAGGTTTACGCCGTCGTAAATGGAAAAGGAGGGGAAGAGAAGGTGTCGGTCGACAGTTTCATGAATGGGCGAGATTTATTCATGTTCTCTCTCTTTCGAAGGTGGGAAAAAGGGTTCTGAGAGGACGTTAATGTTTTGCACAGATTTTGGACTTCTGCACGGCGATATCGATTGAGAATTCTTTTTAAAATGTTCTGGTTTTTGATATGGAATTGAGTAATTTTTAATTTTATAAACATTCTCAAAGGGAGAATAACAAAAATATTTGTGTCTAGTTATGAGAAAAAGGACGCGATATTTTACTCTAATTGGGTGTATAAGTTCTAACTTTCAAAACTAATCACACTGATATTTTGTGACGTTTGTGGCCGGGCTTTTCGTGCTTCTAAACATAATACCTAAAAAAACTTAGTAAATATCTGAAGCACTGTTCCAACACTGAGGAAAATTTTTCATTCTTCTGATGAAATAAATAGTTATATTACTTTAATTAATATATATTTCTTGCTTCAGATCTATTAATTTCCAATACATTTTAAAGAAGATTTTAAATTTTGATATACTAAACATAAGTTGGCAAAGTATTTCTCAATAACCAACATTCATACAATTTTAAACTTATTTACTGTCACGGCATTAATTATGCAAATTAATTAAATTATGTATAAAACGTGTTCTTTCTTTTATTATAAAAACGCGTAAATATCGTAATTCAAAACACAATAAAATAAGAACATATCAATTTAAATGATGAAATTAAGAATTTAAAACTTTGATTCAATTGTTTTTATTTATTTAATTTCATTAAATAATACTGTATGTTGGAGGTAACAATGTCCATTTTTGAAATTTTTCGGAAGAGAATCTTTAAAGGTTTTTTGTGTGTTCCTTTATTTATGCCTTGCTTGAAAATTATTATGTGTCAGTAAATCCCTGTCGTTTTATTGTTTGGATTATTGACTTTCAAATTACCATATCTTATAGAAGTCTTATTTATTCTTAAGACTTTATTTATTACTATTTTAAAATTTTGATTTAGTGGCCTTTACCAGCGGGACTCAAAATTATATATGAATAAAATATATTCGCATTTTGCCACAAATTGTATAAGGAGTTTTTAAATTATGTAGATTCTGAATTATAAATAATATTTTAGTAATTTACGATTTATTTTTTCCAATATTAGTATAACATTTGAATTAAAAGAATTATTAATCTTCTAAATTTAAAATGGAACTATATTTCGCAAAGCTGAAGCAGCGGAGTCCCCGGTTGAGTAACTTTGGAATTAGCACTGAAACTGCCGAATGCATATATTACCAGCACTGGCCATAATACCTTGTGGCCGTCGAAACTAATAATCAGGGTCGTGGACTTGTGACCAGAATTTCGTCGAGCCGTGATGCCACTAAAGACCTGCAGTGTATCGGAGCTGATGCACATTAAATTTGTCGTGGTTCTAAGTCCTCCGATTGGCTTAATGTGGAAGTTTGGTGAAGGATGTACCAGCTCAGGTATCGTCCTCGTCACTTGACCAAGGCTCAAAATTACGAAGTCCGTTGCCGATAGCCCAAAAACAATCATTTGTGATTTTTTTTAAAATGGTTAAAAAATGTTTCACAAGTAAAATTGTCCGAAATCAAATTTCACTCGTTAAATCCTTTTGACTGAATAAATATGATTCAGCCATTCTTCTTTTTTACCCTCCATGTAGCATCAATTCTCTAAATGAGATGATATACAAACAAATAAAAAATCACATATCTTTAATAGAGTTGTCACTTTGTGCGTGAAGAGCTTATACAACTTCAAGATAAACCAGTGATATTTGGTCAGTCACTAAGACCAACACTCAAAGTAGAAGAAGACAGCATCACTCAATTACCTATGATTTCGTCAGAATAGCAAGTTTCAAAGATCTAACAGAGCTGAGATCATCGATTGTTAGTGAAATACATAAGAAGTTTAGTAAAGTTTTAACTATCATAAATTAAGAAATAACTGAAAGATTAGAATAAAATTTATTCTGCGTTTTTATTGTTGTTGTGGGTTACTATTATTACTGATTTTTCCCCAGCAAACGAAAGATACTAATATATATTCCCATAGATTGAAATAACCCTGTGTATGTAGAACATAGAGTTCATTTTCCTAAAATCTATATTGATGACTTTCAAAAAAATCAAAAAACTCTGAGAGAAATGTACATATATGGTTATTGTTTATGCAGATAACTCTTAAGAATAATAAACAAAAATTAAATTTCCATCTGTATTATTTTAATAATAATTAAAACTTTGTAATGTCCTGGGTTGATAATTGAGGCTTCACGGTGTTGCTGATTCCTTCGTTTTACGGCTAAAATCATATAAACAACATTGTTAGCTGTACTTTAGCACATCATGTGTATCAGGATTAGTTAATAAGCAAAAAATATTTATTCAGATATCTCGGTTATTTTAAATAATAATTATAATTTTACGATATTCCCTCGTATCTTGATATTTTAAGAATAATTTTTCAACAAAATCCAGTCCATTAGTACCAACCCATATATGGTAAATACAAGGGGGGGGGGGGAATATGTAAATTTTAAAATTTATGCGGACAATTCATCTAACTCCTAAAATGAGGAAATGGGGGGAAGTAGATTTAGTAACCCTTTCCTTACTAAAATATAGTATACAATAGGACGATAGAAGAGGAGATGAAGGAATCAACACAAGAATATCCAATCAAATTAGCGTTCAACGTTTGAATTTAATTTTTTTGTTGCCAGATTGACGAAATACTTGGTTATTTGAACCGCCTACTTAGGCTTAGGATGAGAGTAAACACATAAAATACATATTTTAATTGCTTAATTTTTTTTTACTTAAAGTGATTTATATTACGTATTCCCTTTAAAAATACATTGATAATCCAGCAAAATCACTAATCCGTCACAGATGTTATTTGAATCGTGACGGATCAAAGATGGATTGCTGTATTTTCTGTAAATAGTACGGTTACAAATAACAAAACAGTTACTTATTATTATTTTAAAATATCACGTTTCAGCGATTTGCTGAAAGATATCATTATTACCATTATTGGTACTTACCTGGTAGTGGCAATGGTGTTCATCTAATGGTGCTCATCAATGGTGTTCATCTAATGGTGCTCATCAATGGTGTTCATTCAATGGTGTTCAATGGTTCAATAATGGTGTTCATCTGCTTTAGACGCTTTAGTAACTGAAACAGCCGAAATTTTGGGTGAAGCAAGAGAAACTGCGTCTGAAATTATGGCAAGATATCAAAAGGAGTTACATGTTACTTTTAAATATGGAGACTATGGACGGTAAAACGGGATTGTCAGATAGAGATCAGCAAGCAAGTGAGCGAATTATTCGCCAAAAATACAAACCTACAGCAAATTTAAACACCGGTCGAGAATATTCCATTTAAAACGCAACAGTTCTTCTGGAACTTTAAATATTAGATTTTTATTGTCGTGTTGAAAAGCTCTTATTATTACTGACATCAATGCCAAAAACTCCACACAGTGTGCAGAGAGCATCAAAACTGGAACCTCGATACTGGAAAGGTATAAGTCTTCAAGAACTTCGTTTCTCATCACAGGAAGAATTCACGTCGCCGAACGTGAATTCTTCCTGTGATCCAGCAGTATTCCACCGGGATTTCTTGATTCCAACTGTAAACTATAGAATCGAATCGTTGATGGTGGAGGCTGCTATATTTCATTGCATTCTTCAGGACTAATAGTAATTCTGAAGGAACCGGCTAACAACACTATTATAATGAATGCATCCAGGATCCCGTTCATACAATAATGAATGTAATCTTCTTGGAAGCAGTTCTTTTCAAGTAGATAATGCTGCATAGTATATCCTAAGTTGCAAAGTACATCACAAGTTGGCTTAAAGAACAGGTGGAGTTCAGTAAGGTATTCGATGGTTTGGCACATTTCTATAAACTAGTACTGTTCGCATTCTTTTTTTTTTCTTGGATATTCGAAAGTTTTTTTTACCTTGATTGCCAGATCGGGGAACAGCACCCTTCGCCTTTCGCTTAATGTTTATCGTAACTGTCAGATTTTATATCAGTTCAGTGTTTCTTGTTTTTCTAGGGAATAACGTATCTCGTTCACACAATAATACGAAGTGTACATTCAGTGTACTGCACATTAAAATGTTCTCAAAGGCTAAAAGGTGTTCTTCAAGTGCTGATATTATATATAAGTGTAATCATGTGACTAGAATAGATAATCACAAAGTGTTTTTAACTATGATTGCACTGCATTAACATTTTTAGTGCTGCTTTTTTTTTTATCGATGCAAGAATATCTTATTAATTAATGTTCAGTGTTTGAATTTAGTTTTGTAGTACTGAGACGAAATACTTTGTAGGATATTTATATCATCTGCACAAGCTCAAAATGGATGCAAACACATTAAGTACCCGATTACGTTTGAAGCAACTCTTAAAAAAAAAGATATTTAATCAACTTTCAACACATTTTTATAAAAATTTTGACTTAAAATTTTCAAAAGGCCAAAAATACTAAATTTATTAAACAAAGTTTTATAAATTAAGGAAATACAGGGGAAATTTTGTGAAATTTCACTTAAATGCAAAACACTCCAAGTAAAATTGTGCAGCTTTAATTTAAATTTAATTTTTGTAATGCACATTTATGACATATGTTAACACAATAAACTAATATTTAAGAAATAGCTTCAAATGTGAAAAATTATAGTTTATCGTGATAATTTCAGTTAATTTTGTATCAAATTTACAATACCGTCGTATAAAAACAAAATCAAATTAAAAATCATGTTTTAAAACTACATCATTTGTTCATGGACTTAACAATAGAAAAATCATATGCTGTTAAAATTTTAAGTAGATATCGCAGTAACATGTTGTAAAATCACGTTTTGAGTAAGCAATATTTTTACAAAATCATGTTTTCCAGAAAAATTATTTTAATTGGTATTTCCTGTGTTCTTTGACTCCTATGAAGTAATTTTTTAAATTATTATAATTTAGTTTTTCTCATTATCCTAGACTTAAAATAAAAGTAATTTTGGAAAGCGAATGAGTTGAATTTTAAAATGATATAAGAAATGACAAAATTCGGCGGAAAATCATGATATAACGTCACTTAAAATATACGTTTTAATACTTTACATTTTTATCTGAAGGGATTTATCTTTGGTACCGCCATTATAACTGTCGATGCTCAATAATTCGATAAAATCGCTAATACGACACGGCCGAGAATCCGAACATGTCGGACTAAAGAGAGCTTATTCATACTGAGATTGCCTTAAGGCTTTAAATCACCACACTTTAACATTATTGAACCTCAACTAGAATATCTCAAACAACAAGTGAAAGGATGATTTCTTCACCACAAAAAGAAAATGTTATTATTTTACGCGAGTGATCTATATACATTTATTTGACATGAAATTGTTGCTATCCGTGATGTTCTGATGGTATTCCAGTTCCATATTAATAAAAATTCCCGATTCACATTCATTTTTTTTTTCTACCGCTTGTATATAAATGGAATAAAGTTGGATTAAAAGAGTCAATGTTTTTTTGGTGGTATATATTCCTATTGAATTTCACTTAAGGAATACAAGTATGTACGTCAAATCTTGAGTATTTAAATCCAATTTTTTTCCCTAATAATGAGGCTTTAAAAAAGAATTGGCTCTTTATCAGAAAGAAAAAAAATGACTTGAGGTGATGATAATTAAGCGCAATAGAAACTATTTCGGTATTTTGAGTCTTGTTAACTAAATCTCATGAGTAAAACTAGGCTTTATACTATTTTGTTTTTACAAGAATAAGAACGACTAATCTCATACAACTCCATTTAATTACAATAGATACCTTTTAGTTAGGATGTATAGAATCTAAAATTAGCTGACTCAAAAGAGGGATGCGACGAATATGTCATCCTAACATACGTGTATTATAACAAAATAAGCACATGGTTATGATTAAATCACAATTAGATGCAGAGTTACAATTAAAAGCTCTATTGTACGTTCATAAAGAGTATGCATTCAGCTTAAAAGAAAAACTATACATCATGAATCGGAATGGATAATTTCTTAAGAAAATATGCTTCTATGGAAATTTTCTCGCCTTTATAAGGAACTCGTATTATGCTCGCCTTTATAAGGAACTCGTATTATGCTCGCCTTTATGTGGAACTGGTATTTAAGTCAAAAGATATTTCATTAAGTTAATTGAATCAAATTCAGGAGTATTTGTTAATACAGTAACACATAACACCCCTTTAGTGAATATGAAATGTATTATAATGAATGGCATGTTCATCTATTAAGAGAAATTATAATTTTCTTTTTTATGTCATTGTTTGTGGTATCGTTTTCCATTTAAAATTTGAGGAATTGAAATGATATTGAATCTTAGAAACACAAAATACAGGGTTATTCGAAATGAATCATCCGATATCAAAATACCATATTTTCATAAATAAATGGTACAGATTGATAATTAATACATGAATATAAAGGGAAAATGTAGAAGTTTTATACTGTGAACAATAGGCGGTCTCCGTGTGATCAATTTTGAAGATATATAATGTGTTTTGTTTTGAAATTACATTTAGTAATTCGAAAAGTCGACTTGTATATATAAATCTCCTATCAATATATTCTTATGAACTTGTTGTGTTTTGTCACCATGCCAATTTGTTTTTAACGGTTTTCATTCAATGGTTTCGGTAAGAACAATTCTTATTTGTTGATTTTTTGTGTGTGTATATCTTATCATTGTTTATGCCTATTATAAATACAGTAATTCTGATAGAATTGTGGGTTCTATTTGATGTTATTTTGATGTATGGTTATGCACTTGAGTTTTATTCTTAATTGATATTCTAAGCTTTAGATTTGTACAAGTAAATTTTTAGTGGAATATTTTATGTTGACGAATAACACTGAATAAAATAAATAAGTTTGATTATTTTATATGTAGTTTGTGTTCTGATAAAAAATATTTTCGGTTTTGTTGTGATATTTAACATATTCATTATCGGAAATTTTACAAAATTGAGCTGTACAAAATATTTGTATCGAAAGTTTTGATATTTAATAATTATTTTAAAAAATTGTATGATAATACTCTTAAATTGTATGATAATACTTTATTACTATTGATTATGTTACTTGTTTGATATTTATAAATTTGTCTGTATTTGTATGTATATCTGCATAATTTTTATATTAATTGGAGCTTCATAGATAAAAAGCTCTCACCTTAATATTTTTTTTTATTTTGTGTAATAGGTCAATTATTTGTGCAAGTTCTATTTTCTTTAGAAACATTGACACTCCTGTGACGGATGTGCTTTACCCGATGGGATTAGTAAGATCTATGAAGAGGAACAACTCAACTCCACGTTAGTTTTGAGGAAGAATTTAGAATAGCGGAAGGCCGCCATATTGGCTTGTGTAAAAAGCAGAGAATAATAGTTTGTTAGATGTTTGATTATTGTATATATTTGTATATTGTACTGCATTAATACATAATTGAAGTTGGGCAGCTAAAAAAAATATAAAAGGACTGGTTATTTGTTGTATGGCTACTCTCACCGCCTTTCAACCACTCATCCAAGGATTGGCATTTATTTTACTACTAGTAAACAAATTTCCATATTTTCCCTTTGCATTTATATATTACTTATCATTCTTTGTCGTTTATTTATGAAAATATAACATTTGGAATCGGGGAATTCATTTTGAAAAACCTTGTACACATTTCAACATTTATTATATTAAATTAATCAAATCCCAGATTTATACTTCAAGCTAGTTGGTTGTCGCAGAATTTTAATAGAATTGAAAAACTACAGAGTTTATTCACATGAGAAAAAATTGGCATTTTGCTGTCTTCTGAATACTACAGGAACATTTTCAGCCGCTAAGTCTATTTATCTGTTGCTGTCATAACATGATCTAATCCATTTTCAGAGGAGAGAGATTGACAATAAATTATTGGAAAGGCTAGTAATGTGTTGTGATTATTTTTGTCTACAACTTGAGACTTTATATCCACACTGTTCTCTTTCTTTTTCTTTTATATTTTCTCTCTTTTCAGAATAAAACATTGAAAAAATTGCAAAGAGGATTTGTGTGAATTCATTCTCTCATATCCTTTCAAATTAGTTCATTGCGATAGCGAACAACAAGTTTAAATCTGGCAACAGGTTTTTCTTCACTCTGTGATAAACAAGAAGCTCTACGATCTTTTAGAACAGTTTTATTTTAAACAAAGAAGCTGTACTTGAACAGTTGCTTCAATAAAATGTGGAATATTCCCTTAGGAAAGAATCTATGTGTTCTTTAACATTTCAACACAATTTTTATTTTAAAATGCGCTTGTACTATTGTCAGATGCGACATGGCATTGATGAAATTCCATTTGTTTAATCATTGAAGGAAATTTAGAACACAGTTTTATCTATTTATTGGATATACACTGCTGGCTATCAAAAATGCAACACTGTAAAGGAAGTATCCAGACCACGTGAAATTTTTACCGCGACAGGACATGCAAATGATTAACACTTCAACGCATCCACCCCATGAGCACTTCTACAGTCCTAAGGAGCGCTACATAAAGGTAGAACAGAATGTCATTTAAAAGTTTTGGAATTGCTCTTTCATGCGGTTATTTTGCGTGTGTAGCTTCAGTATAATTCGAAGAAGTGTCACTCGAATACGTCTCAAACTTCACCAAGGAAGAATAGTTGCTTTCAAAGATATCGGTGATCGTGTCAAAAATAACTGTTGTACTGATATGTAAAATATGTATGCAGGAAAGACTTACTGACCGACGACGATACCTATTGAATCTTCCGCATCTCACCGCTACACAAATTGACATATATTGTACGCATAGCAATGATGGATCGCTCTCCGACTTCAAGAACGATATCACAACAAATATGGTCTGTTGCACAGTATACCGTGACCGCCTATATTATTCGACATCGTTTTAAGCATAGTGGAATGTCATCAAGGCGTCCATTATTGCAATTACCTATATCACAAAAATCACAGTCGTTTGTATCTGCAATTCTACGATGAACGACGGAATAGATGACACGACACTATTTTTACAAATGAACCACTCTTCTTTCTGCTTTACCCCGAAGGTCGAGTTAGAGTAGAAAACATCGTGGAAATACACTCTATAACAAAAGATGGGGCCGCGATAGCCTAGTGGTCAAGGTCGTGGACTAGCGGCCGGCGGTTTTTGTTCAGTCGCGGGTTCGATCCTTCGCCGCCCAAGACCCGCCGTGTAGCCGGGGCAGATGCACGTTAAATCTGTTCGGGGTCCAAAGTCCTCCCGTTGGCGGGGTGTGTCAGTTCAGGTGTCGTCCTCGTCACTTGACCGTGGTTCAAAATTACGAGGTCCGTCGCCAATAGTCCTCGTGTTGCTTCTAGTGCGACGTTAATAAAAATTAAACTAAACTATAACAAAAGAAACGACACACCAAGAAGGAGTTGTCCAACGGAGACAAAAATTGGCGGATAGGACAATTATGCACAGAATAGAAAATAATTAAAATTTCAAAAAAAAAAAAAAAAAGAAATGATTTATTTCAGAGTTACATAGTTGCAAAGTAACGAACTCAATAAGTTATTGACCCACCTCTAGCCTGGATACAAGCTGATACACGACGTGGCATAGAGTGATATACAGCTCCTTGATGGTCTCCTGACGTATTTCTTGCCAAATTTGCTCCAATTGTAAGCCTAAGTCACTAACATTTCTTTGTAGATGCAGTCGCCTTCTCAGAATATCCCAGACATTCTCGATTAGAGAGAGATCTGACTGGCCAAGGAAGTGTTTGACAAGCTGTAAGACAGTTCATAGGAACACATGCTGTATGTGGTCTGGCATTGTTTTGCTGAAAAATAAGGCTAGGGTACTGCAAAAAAAAAACGGTAGCAAAACAGGTCTCAGAATATCGTCGAAGTACCGCTGTGCTCTAAGAGTGCCTATAATGACGACCAAAGGGATCCAGCTATCAAGGGAAACGACACCCAAGACCATAACTGCTGCTTGAGGGCCTGCGTGGCGTGCAATAGCGAAAGCAGGATCGGTACGCTGTCCTGGGTGTGGTAGTCACTCGTATGTGGGTCGCACGTCTGATGGTTGATAACGATGAATCAGGTGCTGTGACAGCTAATCTGACAATCACCCTGTCCTCCCGATCAGCTGTGGCCCCAAGTCGATCACTACCATCATGACGCTGAAATCTGCCATTGTCGACTGATTCTTGCCAGCATCTTCTAATCACCGCATCGCTTCGACCCTTGTCACGAGCGATTCTCCTATTTGCCCAACCTGCCTCTTTCAATCCTATGATACAACCTCATTCAAACTCTGACAGTTGCGCGTAATGAGCTCGAATCCTGCGGTGAAGCGTTTTCTCACTCGTTGAAAGGTATTCTAAATCACAATGCAACAGAAAATTTGACCATCAGGTTGAGAATCGCTTCCTATATACACATGCTGAGTGCGCAGTTCC
>BMAW01028747.1:0-10342 GCA_019974015.1 Nephila pilipes | reverse complement strand
TGAAAATTTTAATTAAACTGAATAAATCTATTTGCCAAGAAGACACAATTACAAAATACGTACATTCTATAACGAATTTGAAGTGTGGTAATTCAATCGTCGTCTATCGGCAAAGAGTTGAAAGAAAAAAAATTATACGAATAAAAAGCATTACAATTAATGATATTAGATTTTATAACGCAAAACGAGCATGTATATATATATATATATATATATATAACACACACACACACACACATATATATATATATATATATATATATATATATATATATATATATATATGTGTGTGTGTGTGATATAGTTTCTGTAACAAGAAGAAATAATATGAAAAATGAACTAAAATTAGTATTAAAAAGAGTAAAATTTTAAGAAATAGTTTTAAAAAAAATTGATAAGAAATACCATAAGAAACATTTTAAGAAGTTAAAAAGAAAACTTCCTAGTATATGTTTAGAATTTAGAATAAATATAAGAAAGTAATGTACTTGAACTGCATAAATCATAGAACAAAATAAAGAAGAAAAAAATTCACAAAAACAAATAAGAAATGAATCAGTATACCTGAAAGAATCTGTAACGTATAAAATAATTTCAAATTTCGAATAAGTACGAGCAAAGGTATGAAAAACAAAGAAAATCAGCAAAAAAGGACCATTAATAAAATATATAACATTTTTATGTTCTGAAACTGGCTTTCTATAGATCACCTGGTTAAGCAATATAATACAGGTCCCTATCAGAAAAATGTTCTAAACTAATATGGAAAATCTATATATTAAAAAAAATAAGATGCAAATAAAATAAATTGCAATAGAAGAAATCAATTAAAATACACCAATAGGCAAACAGACCTACAAAATCGGTACATAATGAAAATAAAAAAGAACAGTTTATAAAATAAATCAACCAAATTACATGCGAAGCTACAACCTATGTGGCGGCTTCCTACGTCACTTTTTGACGTCATTTTCACTGCGGAGCTGTGAGGAGATTTGAAGAAAAGGAGCAGACGATCTTTTCTCCACTCACTTAAGTTTTAAATAAGTAAATGTTAAGTTTGAAATAAACGAATAGTTATTTGCCTCTAAAAAAAAAATTACGAAAAAATCGTTTGCTTAAATGATTATGGAAGAGATTTGCTCCTGTGCGATTGGCAACAAAAACATTATTATTATTATGTGTTGTTCTATAAATTATAGAATCGGTTTACTGTGGTAATGATTGAAGATGTTTCTGTTTGCATTAATATATATTATTTAAAATCTAAATCATTAGAAGCTTCTTTTACGTTTTCGGTGAGGCTAATTAATTTAATGGAACAGTTTTGAACAGCTAAAGTGAAATGTTTAATGTAACAGCTCTCCGGAATGACCGAAAAGTTGTTTGCATCTCGCACCCCTTCTGAAAGGAAATTATGGGGAATTGACGGTTTGATCAACACACTCCTTCCCCATACCTACACCATACCATTTTCTCATTTACAAATCAAGATTTTCCACTCAATCGAAAACAGAAAATATAGTAATGACTTCTATCAGAGAGAAAGAGTAATGAAGAAATATATATATATACAGAGAGAGAGAGAGAGAGTTAAAGCAGAACTGAATTACAATTACAAGTAATAGTATTAATAACAGAATAAAATCAAATTACAAGCATGATAATGGAAAAATAATTATATTAAGCAAAATAATTTTAATACGATGTTATTGCTGTTTTGGCTCATTTATTGTTTTAATTTAGAAGCTGGATCTTTAGATATGTATCTGTTGGATGAGCATCATTTACTAATCAACACAAAATGCATGATTACCTGCGAACGATTACCCGCGATATGATGTTGTACGTTTCAAGAACCGTTCATTTGATATCCAACTATCTCATATTATTAAGTAAATACACTTAAGAATAAAGAATGCTTGCTTATTGATGACGGCAAAAATTGAAAAGCTTACTTCTTTTTATTTCTTTTATTTTCAGTTCTAAAAGAGGCTCTTCAAATAATATAAAAATAAATCCCTTTACTCTTCTGATTTTTCAAATTTGTCGTATCGCTTTTCTATTGATTCGAGTACTTCATGGTCTAATCAAAATCAGTTAGCAGGCGTATTGCTTAGCTTTTGAAGGGTACTTTAAAGCATAGATTTCTCCCTAAAAATCAAAAAAAAAAAAAAAAAAAAAGATAAAAAATGAAGAAAGCAGAAGCTTTCTTCTGATTAATTTAAGATGAAGGTTGATGATAGAGTGAAACATTCTTTTGAAATGAAAATTTCGACTTAAGTGAGTTAATAGATTATGTCTGACTAGTTCCGTTGCAGGAAAAAAATATGTCGATGTGTTGGAGGAGATATTTGTTTTTTTTTCTTTTCATATTACTTATATTGAGAATCTAATAAAATATGATTTTACCTCTTTCTGATATATTTATATGCTTCTAGCTATCTTAAAAGGAATTATATAGATTCAAAGACTTGTCGAATTCTAAATGTGTTTCATTTTAGGGTAAAGTAAGAACAAATATTTTTGAAATAAAAAAAATTAATACTAATATGTTATAAATACTCTTTACGGTAACGGCTAAAATTACGAAGTACCTATTTTAAAAATTAAAACTAAAAATAAATACTCCTTAATGTCAAACGTATTATGTTTGTATTTTAAATTAAAACTGTTTTTCTTGTTTAATATTATATGATTTAATATATGAAAGGAAATTCATGGAAAATCTTAGAACGAAACAATAGAATATATATATATATATATATATAACTAAGTTAAAATGGTGATAATTGTCAAATTGTCAAGAAATAATAAACGTAAAAATGGTTTTTGATTTTCTTCAATTGTGTGAATTTGTACACTCTAAAATGTGTATGCTTAATTAGATATGAGAATTAGGTTCCCCCTGATTATAACCCATAGTCTTTTTCCAAATGAGCCCTTAAGCATTCATGCACATAGAATACAAATGACATAAAAATGGAATATCTATAAAATGATAATCTACTTAAAATGTGTGTGTTTAATGTATTTCAAATAAAGAAAATGAACTCCTTTTATGTTATAAAATTACAGTATTACAACCGAGTAAAAATGTCGTTAAATATTATTAGTGGAAGAGATTTATCGATCAAAACATGTTTTTCATGTTATAGAAGGACTATAAATGTGTGATACAAATGTAGACAACTGTTAGAGGTAACCATTGTTGCGTTACATATTTATATTATTAGATTTTAAGTAAAAAAAAAACCCTTTTCCTCATCTTATTATATGTAACTACTATATTATTAGAGCAATTGAAAACAATCATTAAAATCGAAAATAAAGATTGTCTCAGACAACTCCTACATAAGTGTAATAATTGGCAATGATTTTCTTTAATCAATATATATTGTTCAGACAAATTGAAATATAGATTCAACAAGTTCACTCCAGTGGAATTTTTGGCATCAATATGTTTCCCTCTTCTGCAGTTTTTTACTGTAACTCAACTGATGCTACTTTGCATATAATATGAGAAAACTTTACATTCTATTTAGAAATGTATATCTTGGTAGCTCTGCTATCCACGAAAGTTGCAAATCTGTTTATTATTGTACTGGAATTGAATAAATACCATCAAATTTCAGATAAAAATTATTAAATCAATTTTCACGTCAATGAGCATTACACAACAAGGCATGAATATTGAAAAGATAATTAAGTAAGTAATAGAAATTTATTTTAAAAAATACTGGAAAAAAGTTGTTCTAAAAGCAATTTTTATCAATTGATGCATGATGGAAAATAATATATAGATGCATTATTCCAAAAATATAAATCAGTACAAATAACTATCTTGTCTTTTAAATACGATACAGAAATTTTGTTTCAAATTATTGAAACTACGAGATCGTTTGTTTTTCAACTTCCAATCTAATTGCTCCAGACATCCAGACCAGCATTTCCATTTCACACAAAATTTCAAAACTAAGCCTCGTGCGAGTTCCGAAGCTGAAAAGGTTTTAATGAAACAAAGATGCAAATCTTGTACGTCGAATACGTAAGCGTATACGGGTATGGGGGAAAAACTAGTCAAAAAAACAGGATTTATAAGCGCACGTTCCCAAAATCCACATTTCGTTCGCTAGCGTATTTTTTAGTGTTTTTTGCAGCAATCACTTAAATTAAAATTCAAACAGTAAAAGTGAGTAACGACCAACTTTTAGATGATGGAATGAGGTGTCAAATTTTGGGTAGGCTAGAAGCAACCCAGTCTCAAATCCAGATTTGCAGAGAGTTATATTTAACACCTAGTGTCGTGTGCAACTTATAGAAACAGTTTAAGGATACCGTAACCGTCGAGAGAAAGCCTGGGCAAGGTCGTCCAAGAGCCTTAACGGCCAGAGAAGATCACCATTTGTCCCTTATAGCGAGGAGTAACAAGGATATTACAGATTCCCAGGTTTCTCATGAGTTGTATGCGGCCACAATAACCCGAGTTTCAAGGGTGACTGTTTCCAGAAGACTTCATGAGAGAGCTGTTTGTAAGAAGATCTGTTATATACGTCCTGCGAATAGGAGAGTCCGCTTAAAATGATGCAGATATCATATAGATTGGAGCATGAATCAATGGGTGGCCGTTCTCTTTACTGATGAGTCCAGGTTCAGCCTAACCAGTGATTTTCACCGTACTTTCATACGAAGAGAACCAGGGACCCCTACCTGCCCTCCAATGTACAAGAAATTACCATTAAGGCAGAGGAGGCTGGATGGTCTGGGCATGCATCCTTTTGGATGGCCACACACACCTCCATGTCTTTGAAAGAGGCACTGCGACTCTTCAGAGGCATAGGGACGAGGTTTTGGAGCCCTCTATCCCTCTATCCCATTAGTTCTACAGATAATCGACCAAATCGGAAAATTCTCTTAATTTTGAACACCGGAGTAGTATTTTGGTTAACACCTATCCGTTCGACATTTCAGAGTTCCTGAAAATGTTCCTTTCTCCTCTCCTTTATTTTATACTCTTCAATCAATATAACTTTCCATTTTTCCCCTTCTCACATCACACCCTGGTCTTTCTTTCACATCTCCGATCTGTTTTATAATGTCATAAACTTCGTCAACATCGCCTGAATCTTAAGCTCTTTCAGCTTCTTCGGTCTTTGCAGATTTTTTAAACTTTCTATTGCGAGCTTTTTGGTATTCTAGTTGCTATTTTAATTTCAATCTCTCTAACCTTACATCTATAATTTCCTTACTAATTTTCTTTCTCTTTTCATATATATATATATATATATATATATATATATATATGCAATTACACAAGTTATGGAAAATATGATTCATACAATTTATAAAATAATAATTTTATTTCATATAATTTTTATAATTATATTCAGTTCAAGAACTTTATGTTTATACTCGCAAGAGAGTACTCTACAAATTTTAAATTCATGAATGTTGTTTATTGCATACAAGGCGTATCTATCTAAAGATAAGTAAATGACTTACAAACCTAAACAGAGCTAATAATTATTACTTGCTCTTACATAATTAATTATGTTTATAAGTTGGATTTTTTCTGGTTAAACATACGCATAAATATCCAGAAATCTCAGTGATAAATGTGAATTTCATTCCTTTCAATTTGAAAACGCTTATCTAAAATCGGCTAAAAATGAGCTTACTTTTTCTTGTAGTGGCCTGAATTACCTTAGCTAACGAAAGAATTAGATTTGCATAATTTTATACGAAAATCGAAAACGTTTTCTACACATCGAAGAATTTTTCATTGATTTTCTTACACTTTGGCAGTCAAAAAAGGATTCTGAATTGGCACTTGATTAATCCATGTAAAAAAAATTTATCGTTTTTATTGACGTTTTGATCCCAAAATGTCAATACTGATTTCATACATTTTCGAATAGTTTCCGAAACAAGATAAATTGTAAGGAGTATTGAGGAAATATATACTTTTTCAGAGTTATAAAGCTATAACTACCCCATAATATATTTTGATCATTTTTTTCATGTAAAAAATTATTTCTGAATTGAATCTTTTTACCATTAATCTTAAACAAAGAAAAAAAATAACGCACTTTCTTCTTTATTTCAGCCATATCTGTACCTCACATTACAATAATTCGTTTTAAGGTAAAGAACAAAAAAATAATCTAGTATACCTAAGTTCATACAACGGAGCTAATGTAAAATCGTTATTTTTCTCCGTATTGAAATTTATGACATATTTGACTCCTAGATAATAGTTCGATGTTGGATGACTTTCGTCTCCTTGGAGGGGAAAAAAGGTGGTTCTGTTTCGAGTCCTTAAGCCCTAAAGAAGAAAAGTTGACCGGTCACTTTTTTCTGTGCTCTCAGCAACTGGACCAAAAGAGACATGTCCATATTGTCTGTTATTTTTGCATTTTAATATCTGGTGCAGTTGAAGTGAACCACCGCATATTACCCCTCCAGTATCATCGCAATGGTTTGATGAGAAACATTCTGCACGACATTTGAAGAGAAGATTGCTTTTCCAGTTATTACTGCAATTTGTATCATAAACTCCCTGTTGTATTTTGTAGTGCTAGGAACAGTTTCCATTTGACGTCATCGGCTGTCTCGAGTTGAGTGACGGGTCTCCTTAACACTTATATCACTATTTGTGATTTATGGATTTATGAATGGTAGTCTTAGACACAAAGAGGCAAGTTTATTGCGTCGAGTACACATGTAACCAGTAGTTCTAGACTATGCCGCCATCTAGTTTTCAAGACCTGAATCACCACTTTGGGAGCTCCTGTTTTCGACCCCGTGAAGAGGGAAGGAGTTTACTATGGTTGCCGGCAGTGGTTCCAAACTTGACCTCTGGATCTGAAGAAGACATTTGACCCGTAACTTTTTTCTGCACTCTTAGCAACTATGTTAAAAGTGATGTCCCTTTCAGGCTAGTTTTTATGGATTTTTGACTTCAGCAGTTGTTGAAGCGAACCGCTACAAGGATAAACTGTGAAATGAACTTCTAGCTTTGCATCTTAAAACTATGAATAATTTGAAAATACTGAGTTTGAAAGACGGAAACATTTATAACGTTTACTCACATTTTTCTGGCTACACGTAGTTTGTTACGCAACGGTTATAAATGTAATATTTTAGATATTTTTCAAGAAATTTATTTCCGGACAAATAAAAATTGATCAAGTATATAGTAAACATTGCTTGTCAATTCATAAAATAATTGATTTATGTTTCGAAAAATATACAGCACTGTAGTGTTTAAGAATCATCAGATGATTGTTTTTTACCAATAAAGGATTTTCTAAGTAAAGTGAAAAATGTGAATCATGTACAATGTAACAGTTTCATCATTTTCAAATTATGCACCAAAAATAGCTAGAATGGTAAAAAATATTTCATCAAATAATCATTAGGAAGTTGAAGAATAAAGAAGCTTTCAATTTAGCTTAATAAAACTATTCTGTTTTTAGAGTTCCATATTTTTTTTTCAATAGTATCAGGATATTGTACTGATTTTAAGCAAACATATAAGATATCTTATCTATTATAATTTATATGAAAAGAATACAATTATGAAAATTGAAATTAATCCTATTTACATGTTATAGAATCATGAACATGTGTACTTGTTCTTCATAATTATACTACGTCAGCTTACACTACCATTTAACTACCATTATTTGCATTTTAAGAAATCAGTAAATTGCGTTATTCGTCACTATGCTATAAAGTTATTAGTGTTATTAGTTCAAATTTTAATATCTTAATATCACTTTTCAGTAATCGTGAAGTTTTGAAAGTAATAGTAAATAATTATATTTTTAAATACATTTTAAAATGCTTCTATAAACTTCGTAAGCTATTGTATAAGTAAAAGCGGTTTTTGAAAAAAAAAAAATACAACAGTAATCGATATAAGTTATTATTTAACATTTTATTTTATTTGTAACAATCAAAAGATTTTCTTTTTCCGTTTCTTATTACGTTTCCATTTCTCCAAAACATTTCATAAAAGCACTTTTCCTACTTTAGCATCCAGTTTCCTGTAAACACGTACTACTAATCAGCTGTTTATTAAGTAACAACGTAAGTTCTTAAAATATAATCCATTTTATAATTTTTAAGTAATTGAAATGTTTCACATATTTGAAGTATTTTTGAGAAGTTTTTAATTTTTTTGGAAACAAAATTTCCCTACGTATATTATTATAATTTATTATAATTCGTCATCTAAGCTTTAAAATATTTAATAATATTATTGCGGTTCTTTTTCTTAGAAACATGTCACTAAAACTTATTTTATTCTATTCGTTTAATAACATACTCTCCATCTCCAATAGCCCTCGTGTTGCTTCTAGTGCGACGTTGATAAAAACTAAACTAAACTTAATAACATACTAATGCATAACATATTAATGAGATTGCGCCATACATAACGTCATTGAGTTCTGCCTCATTCAAAAGCTCTCATCATTAAAAATTATAAATAAGGAAGTTAGCATTGATTTATACATTGAATTTATATCATTATTATTTGAGCGATTCAGCATATGAAAGTAATAGGAGTTTCGTTTGTAACCAAAACAACCAAATTAGTTTTTGATTGAAATCATAACATGGAATGGCTCACTGAAAATCCTGTAAGTATTATGTGATTACTTATTTCTTTTTCATAAGAATTTAAATTTAAAAAAAACCATTATTTGATTCCGTAAGTTTTAAAACAAAATTTAAAAACACTTGAGATCAAATAAACCTTCTTAGTTCAGAAATTTAACATAAACTCAAACATTCAACAGCTCAGAATTAAATCACGAGAAATGCAAATTAAAATCTTGCTTGCATTATGCGAAACATATCTTTTGTCATTTGAAATATTATTTCCACAAACATTTTCCTTACTCAAGGTTTTAAAAAAAAATCTACGATATCTTAACCTTTAAACACAGACATCAATTTTTTTGAAGAAAATGATGCTTTAATTTTCTTACTTATTATTTAACATAAAGTAGATATCACAATTTAAAATTTTATGAGAAAGTTAAGTAACTATTTTGAAATAATGTGTATAAATATAAAGATCTTTACATGTTTAATTTGTGGTATTTAAAAAAAAATTCAATTGAAAAAGGGCATATACTTTGTACCAAAATCATTTAAACAGTAAGTTTTATCAAAATAATTGTAAATTGTACAGAAAATTTAAATTATTACATTTTCATTTGGAAATAATATTTTTGCATAGCTCTTTTTGAACAAAGTAACCATTTTTCAATAAATTTTCTAACCTCAACTTCAAAAAGCAACATTTCTTTTTTTAGGGGAAAAAAAAGACTTTTTTTCAACTAATTCTTTTGTTTTAATATTAGAAGGTTCCTTCAAACATTTACAAAAGCTCTTTACTCAGTGTTTATGTCAGTGTCATGTTTTAAATAGTTTTCATTTCCCTAACTATTATTAATCTGTTCCTCTAGTCTCTTACTAAATAAAAAGCAATTCAAAAATTATTTTTAAATGATTAATAAATACGTATGGATTTTTTTCCTAGATATTTTGAGTACTTCTTTCTTTTTTTAGATTTACTGTGCTTTATTTCTTTACAATAAAGATTTATTCTACTTTTTATAACAATGTTAAATTTACGTCATTTGAATGAGACCAAAGCTTTCTTAGATCTTTTTTTCATTCTTCTTTCATTTATTTTGTTGTCTCTAAATTTTTAAATATTAAAACGTCTTTAGATTTTTTTTACAGTTTTTTCCCGACTTAATGCGTTTTAAAAAGACCAGTCAAGTGATGTTTATATTTCAGTCCATGGGAATCCGAGCGGAAACTGCTTGGGTTTTCTTTTGTCTTTATTCGGAATGTTATTTTACCATTTGCGCAGTATATTTGTTATTTAAAACGGTCTTTAAGGGAAACCGGACTGGAAAAAAAAATCATGTTTACAGTTTATTGGCAACTTTTTTTGTATGACAATCAAGGCTGTACGTTTATTAATACGTATATGTTTTCTCTTTGTGCTGTATTTGCCATCAGCAAAATAAAAAGATTTTAGTTGAACTGCACTGTGTTTCGAACAGCCTTTTAATCTTTTCTATTTAATGTTTTGGGAAATTTCAAAAAGAAATATATTGCGAAAACTTATAATTATTTCTTAAAAGAATAAGACATTTCAGAGATCTAGTGGCCATTCTGTTTATTTTTACTATTATTATATTGAAAAAAAGAATAAGAAATAGGTTTTGAAAAGTAGTTCCATTTTTTCAATAATGACAAACAAATTGCATCAAGCAACTCAGTGAAATGAAATGCACCACACAGAAAAGTTATG